>JAABNX020000008.1:17600571-17640674 GCA_015163995.2 Mormyrus lacerda | reverse complement strand
ATGGTCCCACCTCCACTAGTTGTTTGGACCCACCTCCTCTACCAATCATTAGTGGCTCCCATGACCTCTCACGCAGCAGTGATAAGCTTCAGAAATGCCTGAAAGTTAAATATCTTTACTGTCTAGATCGGAAATGAAAGGTTACCCCTTTTCGTTAAGAGAGGAAAGGCGTGCCAGGAACAATCCACATGGTGTTTGATTTCCAAACACCTGGAGACGTCCAGGAGGTGGATTCTCCGTTTTAAATTCATTATTAATGCGTATAATAACCCAAACAGTTTCATCGCTATCATTCTGTTTTGGCTCTGCCACCTATCCATTGTAGTAAGTGACATTTATGAAACGATTCGGAATACTTTATAATATCCCTCGGAAGTTGCTCACAGTCCCCAGAACGTGTTGGACAAAATAACAAGAAGAAATCATTTCATTCGAGACTCTCTGCCGCTCCTTTGTAGACCTGGTAATAATACTGGGGTTAGAAGAACATAAAATGGCCTGCTTCTGCAAACATTTCAAGCCTCCAAGTCTTTGAACTGTGCAGCACACAAGCTCGTCACTTGTTCGGAAATTCCACAGCTAAGTCATTTCGCTTTAATGAGCAGCCATTATAAAGCATTTTCTGCCTTCCCCTTCATCTTCTCTGTGACTGATGAAATGCGGTTTTGTCAGTACTGAGAAAAGGCACGTCACAGACCACAGCGTGCCAAAGCCTCTGAAACAGACGAGATGCAAACTAACCTGTACTGTAAGTACATAATATCGTAGTTCACATTAATAAGGCACAAAGGTAGTTTGAAGACCTGTAGTGATTTTTTTTTTCTCTCTCTTTACTGTTGAGGCTAAAAATGAGTATTTGCTCCATTGCAAATTTTATGCATTATAGCTCCATGTTTTCAAAATTGACTTGTGATTTATGCGGGGTACTGTGTCCTATTTGGAACAAATGGCCACATTTATTTTCTGTATAATTCATACATATGTCATACCAACTCATGTAATATTAAGTGATATATTGCTCAGCTTATTATCTCTCCATCTTTCATAAGTGCTTATCTACTACAGGGTCACGGTGATGCCACGAAGCTCAGGGCACGGGGCAGGAGAACGCTGTCGCCGGCAGAGCAAACACTCATGCCCCCACAGTCTCACACACAGAGTCGCCAGTTCCCCTAATCGCACGCCAATCACGAGCAGATCTCAACGTACGCAAAACCGACTTGCGTATATTCGGACTTAGGCAAAAGATATCGAGATACATTCAGTTTACGTAAGAGCTAAAACAAAAAGGAGACGTGTCTGTAAGAAAAAGATACACTTTACCCTTTTTGAATATGCGTTCTTCAGTATGTAATACTAGAATATGTTTAGCATTAATAGTTTTTCGAAGCATCCTAATAGTATGGGAAGGTAAATCTGACTCATGTAGCATTTCATTGGATTACTTACTCCAGTCGAGAACGTGACTCATATGCCCATCCATACATTTTCTTTACCCGCTTGTCCCCTTCAGGGTCGCAGGGGCCTGGAACCTATGCCAGAGGCTACAGGCTCAATGGACTCATATGCGTGCATGTAAAATAATAAAAAATAAAAACTTCTGTAAAATACAGAGGGCCCTTTGCATGGCATTCTTTACTTTCCTGGTGCTAATATATTCTTTCATTTAATGTCTACATCCTTGTGCACATGTTTGTATGCTATTGACATGGTCTATTGACCATGTGACCCGCCGTCCAAATAAGGTTAACAAGAGCACACAGATGCTCTGATGACGTCTTGGCCTCGGTTGGTTGTCGCACCGAACTCACATGCGCCCATCTCTGTCTATTCCCCAGGCGGTAATTGATTTAAATGAGGAATTCACGCTTTCACGCCTGAGTTGTTCACCGAGCACCATCCAGGGCGAATCGCTCTGTCTGGTAAACACCGGGGGACTCTCGGCTGGGAAGCCCTCTGCAGGAGTTCCACGAGCTTTCCCTAGGCGTGCATTTGGCGTGCCTGGGCATCGGATCTCCGCAATTATGTTCACAACTCCTGTTGCTAAAGTCTTTTAATTCCCCTCTTGCTGTTTGCAGCCACTCATCCATGAGGTATATATTGCTTTTTCTTCACATATTTGCTTGCTTAGATTTGGCTCATAACCACCTAAAATAAATTAAAGCTTAACACCCTCCCAAAATTAAATACTATATTAGTCTATCCTAATAGTGAATCCATTTATGCTCAGCAGTATATCAAATAACACACTCACATGCACATATATATTCTGAGCAAGCATATCTAAGTAATAAAAAACATTATGATATCTACTATGGTGCCACCTTGAAGCCTACTTAGTACCAACATGACGCATAGCTGCATATGCTCTATGATATTGGCATTCGTGACACAGGCGAATACCCTAGATGGCATGTTCCCTGTTGCAGGGACCCCATGCACGATCTTGAGGCACCAGTTTGCTTGCCTGTGAGCCACTGGACAGCGGAAGGAAACCAAAGTATCAAGAGGAATCCCATAAATAACAAGGAGAACGTGTGAACTCACATTCACATGGAGCGAGACCCAGCAGTGCAGGTGATATCAGCTGCTACTCTGCACCACCATCCCCATAGGATCCTGATGTCAAAATATTGTGCTATTGCCAACTTATTTAACCTTATTTAAAACTGTATGCTGGAATTTCATAAGGCAGAAACATGCATAATAATTCTGCTGCAGCCAAGCTGTATGCATTTCCTTTTCCATATTTGCCCCTTGTAGACTCTGTGCGTAGGGATAACAAAATTCAGAAGGTTAAAGGCTGCCAGAGAGGTAACAAAGGTAATTATCTCAGTAATTATTATGCTAGGGACCTAGATTAATGTTTGAGTTCTAATGCACCAGCTTTTGTTTGATTATGCAGTGTATCGAGAGACTGCAGGCGGACTCAAAGGTTGGAAGATGTACACAGAGGAGGCATCTTCAGACCACCGTCAGGATCTTCAGACCACCGTCAGGGTCTTCAGACCAAGGGGCCTCGTCACTCTACAGAACACAGTATTAAGTGTCCAGTGAAGCACCCGGGAGCTACTGTCTTTAGATGATCCTCAGTATGTAAACACAACAAGCACATCTACTTCGTACTTCCAAGTAGAAGGTAGAAGAAGGAGAAAGCACTGTCCCCACCCCCCTAGCCGTTTACATAGAGAATGTATGAATAAGGATTGATAGGTTAATCCCAGCTCACAAGATGAATATGCAGGTCATACCTGAATGGCACCAGGCAATAGAACCAAGGCCACTGCGTTCCTGTCCTGAACTTATGGCCAGGAAAGTTCTAATTAAATGACGCCGATGATAGATCCACTGGACAGGGGAGTCGCCATCATCGTCCTCCGGGGGCATTCGGCTGGGTCTGCCCAAAAATACGCACCGCCTACTTAAAGCAGGCGCCAGCATGGATAACCCGCAGCAAGGCAGCCGATGTCAAGGCTGACTCTGACTTATCAAAAGGGGTTTTTTTTGGCAAGCCAGAAAGATGAGAAATATAAAATTTCAGGCAGCAAGCTTGTATTTTTTATTCCTATTTGATATTTATTTTTCATGCCTTTGGAACCACAGCTTAGCTGTAACATCTTTCATATGTCCAAGTTTTTCTCTCTTCTTTTAATGAAAACAAGTTTGCATCTTCTAATTTTTTTCCCCCATAAATTGAATTTTGTGGTAATCTTTCGGTGACGATCTTGCCCAAGCAGACGGCAGCAGCCCTCTAAGCCGTGATCCTGACATTTTCGGCGTTACCAACACTTTGCTAAAAGGGATTTTGGGGCCGTTCCTCCGTTTGTGCAATATTCATAGGGGAGAACAGCTAAGATACCAACACCCCCCCCTCCCCACCCCCAAAAAAAACACCACTAGAAAAAAAAGCTATTATCGCCCCAGAGAAAGTTTGCAAGGAAAGGTCAGAGAGGGGCTATACGTGAAAGGCGTACTGGTCGAACACTGATCACTCTGCGCTCTATTCAGCAGAGACACTATCTCCATGCACTGTATCTTAAAAATTGGGGTGTTTCGAAAATAAATTAAAACATTCCGGGTATGTTCTTCCCGTCTCCCTTTCACTCTTCCTTTTTACCATTTTCCACTCTCTGTAAAGAATATTTAGCGTATTATATGGCAGAAGAACAAAATGAAAGGCGGATCGGATTTTCAGTAGCTAAGCATCTTTTTTAGATTAATCTTAGAAGAAGGTGCGCACAAAGTAATGGGCTTCTTTCCCCTCTTTTCTTCTCCTTATCAAAGACACTCAGCATTTTTTCTCGTTGTCACTGAGGAGATTTTACCCATCCAAGGTGAGTGAGTACGAATATGTAATAACAGCAAGGGAAGTGGCGGCGTGTGATTGCGCGGGTAATACATTTGGTTGGAGGGAGGACAGCAGTTAGGAAATCCTCTCTCCTAAAACTGACTTCATTTAGCTACATTGATATTCCAAACACTCATTCCTTCACATGGTGATGTTTATGGATTAGCTCTTGAATATGTATTTGGTAGATTATGAGTTATACCACAGAAAGAACGTCCTTTATTTCTGCAGGAGAGGGTCACGGCCCCTTCGGTATTGACGCTCGTCCAACTCACTCCAAAATTAAATCACTCCACTCTGGATTCTTGACTGCGATTTATTTTGAAGGAGAAGTTCTAAGTGCATCATATTACCTGTTTGAAAACCTGCTACTTAGGGTAATTCAATAGGCTTTCAACATGCATTTAGCCCTGGTGGTGTGGGTGTCAAATGTCCTCTGATTTGTTTCTGACAAGAAACAACCTACAAATCAGGAGAACAAAAATTAATGTTCATCAAATTATTAAAATACAAAAGAAAATATTATGCAGCTTCAAGTTCTCTCTGTAAACAATTTTGTTCAATTTATTGGTATTTAATACATTTTATTGCCAATATTATTAATTATTATAGTATAGCACTGGTAAGTATAGATATTACACTTGGATGTGCTGAGTTATTATTGTGCTTTCTAAATGCCACATTTATATTCCTGTGTAATGTATAATGAAATTTAGTATTAAGGATGTCTGTTTGGCAGACCGGTATCCTCTGCACTATACTCATGCAATGACACTATCTTTTAATGAGCTGAACATACTCCTAATCTTTAACTCTGCCGTGTTCAATTTTAAAATCAATATACGACAAGAGCATAATTAACATAAACACGTCGGTGCTCATCGATGTTGGAATTGTGAGGTAAAGTTGAGCAGAAAGGTATTGTTCATTATATGAAGTAGCTGCTTCTTGTCTTTGCAAATTGCTATTGTATTTATGTGGCAGTTGCTTTTATCCAAAGCAGCACACGTTTTTTTGTTTTTTTTTTGTCTGTTTTGAGAAAGCAGACAATCCCAGGAGCACCTGGGGGCTGAAGGGCACGCCCAAGGGCCCAGTGGCAAAATCACTCTGGCAGTCACTGGATTCAAGCGGGCGACCTCCTGCCCGTAGGTGTGGCACCCTAACCCACTGAGCTACACATCACCCCCACATTGGATGTGACCTGCTGTCACAACGAGTATCGCGCTTGATAAGAGGCAGCCCATTGCCGACCGGCATCAGAGAACCTCAGACGGATATCGAGTGACACGAGTCAGCGGCAGGGGCTATGCTGGAGCCGTTCAATTAGGGCTGATCTTCACAGTCAAACAGCAGCGACTTCGCCATGTCACCGAGCCCAGATGTGAGAACGGAGGTGCAGATTAAAAGCGGCACCTCGGCCTACTTCTTCAAGGCCTGCTCCGGCGTCGTTTCGCTCTCTTGCACTGGGTGTTGATTAAGCCCCTGGCCTCATCGTATTCGACACTCATCATTTGACCAGACCTGGGGTCTGACGACAAGCCAAAGCTGAGAGCGGAATCGATAAGGCTGAGTCTTCGATAAATGAAGCTTTGATGGGGGATTTTCTTGACAGGCACGGCGAGTCGGTGGTGCAGATGACCAGGAAGGCTGCTGATTACACAGACCACAGGCCATGCTCTCCCTTTTTTTCCCTTGCTGTTGTTGCAGTGTTAATTAATTGTAAGCATCAAAGCCCATCTTCACCTCCCCTGCCCCCCCCCACGCACCCACCCAAATGAAGGAGCCACAGTCGCAGTGTTCCCTCCGCGTGTGGCTAATGACCCGATCTGTCATTTTAAATGTCATAAGTACTGCCATCAATTTGCCCTATAACTCAATCTGTTGATTGGTTCCAATATGCTAGCTCCAACGTGATAGGACATTTTCCGACGGTCTCTCTCCATTCTCACACTCTCCATCGCTCACTAACTCATCATCACTTTCTCTACCTCAAGTTCCCTTCTGCTGCAGAGTCTTCCCTTGGTCTCAGTGCAAGATGACACACGTCCATCTTGTGTTCTCACTATTCATTGGCAAAAGCCTTAGAATTGAACTTACAGAAAGTTAATCATCCTCACTCAGAGTTGCGGTAAATCAAGCTAGCCCGTTTACAAATTAAATATGTGAAAATGTTGGACACAACGGTAGCTTAAAGTGAAACCCGTCAGTTCGTATTCAGCTGTTAAATTCTGATTTACCAGTGCTCAAGAAACCTTTTTCACTTGTGTGAATTACACTGAAGTTTTTGTCCTAAGTTTTAGATACTTCTGCATTTTATTTATTTAGTAGACACTTTTATCAAAAGCGATATTTTTTGAGAAATTTTCCCCTGGAACCGGTAAAGATAATTTTAATTGAATGCTCAGCCACCACGTCCCTAGAGCATTTAGGGGTTAGGGGCCTTGCTCAAGGGCACCATGGTGACATCCCACTGTCAACCCTGGGATTAAATCAGTGACCTTCGGATCACAGAAGCAGCATCCATCCCAGGGCCACACATTGCCCCCATATTTTTGCATTTAATTGTAAAGCAACTGCAGTTCAAAGTAAGACTCATCTCAAAAAAGACCATTTCTTTATTCTCATAAGACATCATCCACCATTGTGTCTCATCACACATTGAACAGACAGGAACAGAATAAGACCACTAGACAGTGTGTCAGTGTCCTCACAGCCCGGAGTAATTAGTGTATCCCTTAAACAATAATTAATGTTCCTTTGAAATGAAATGTCCAAATATCTTTAGTATGGAAAGCAGGAGAGAGCTGCAGTATAAATGCTTTGTGTCTTCATATGCAGGGGCTCTGGTTTGTATTTTAAAAGTCATACTGGAAAATAAATAAATAGCAGGGTGACATGTTGGGTTTTCCATATGTCAGGAGCCAGACTATGGAAAATACTCCATCACGGCAAAAGCCTATTAAAGGGTTTGGAACCCAGAATCTTTCACCGATTCTCTGGTTTCAGAGAACTGCTCCATTGAACTCTATCGAGATATGGGAGGCATTGGTGCAGGTGCTTTTGCCAGGCTTTGATGGTGTGTGTGTGTATGTGTGTGTGTGTGTATGCAAGACAGGTTTCCATGAGCAACTCCCAGTCTGCCACCGCAAATCTGTTTCGGTATTCTCTGCTGAAAACCCAGTCTCATTTCTTAATGACTTTCCAATGCATTCAGATAGCTTAGATTATCTCTCTCTCTCTCTCTCTCTCTCTCTCTCTCTCTCTCTATCACACAATTTTTCTGCCTGGCTCTTTCTGCATCTCTCTCTACCACCACCATCCACCACCCACCTATTCAAAGAGTCTGTATGCGCTGAATTGCCTTCAGTCAAAGAGCTGGTGATAAATAAGAAGGCCCGCCTTCCATTAGCGCCACGTGCGGTAGAAAGTTACCCTGCACTGTGTGCAGCTTACCATGCCACAGAGGCACCAGAACCTCACCTTGGCCCTCAGGGAGACGAATCTGGCGTAATTATGCATGTACGGCGTTTTATAAGCAGACAGCTGAGACAACTTAGATTAAAAGTCCACAAGAGCGGCGCTGCCATGTGGAACAGGTAGGTCACACTTGATAAAAGCTTCCGCCAAGTCAATTTGAACAACATCCAAAAGAATCATTTCATTCTCCTGGCTTTTGCCCAAAGCTTTCCTGTTGAGGCTTTTTATCCATAAACCGGGCCTTAAAATCCATAAAAGCCTTCATCGTTCTACACAGCTGGCCAGCTTCACCCCTTAGGGCAGGCCTGCTCAAGACAACCAGCCGGACTCGTCGAACCCTGCTCAGTGTTGAGTCATGGGTCAGCTCCGCCATTTGAACCCTTGCACCTGCTCCAGCTTGACTCCCGTATAGCAAATAAGTAACGTGTATCTTCTCGTGTCATCGCGCTGCGTGCCTGTTTCCTGGCCGTCCTTCTGCAGGCGCCATTACATTCACGGCGCACACGCAAGCTCCAGGTCCTCTTATCTTAGGCGATGCACCTGAGACCTATTTTACAGACACAGTGCCGAGGGAACGGTCATCTGAATGCAGGTAGCCTGGCCCCGCGACTCTGAGGGCAGAAAACAGGCAAAAGAACTCCGGGAGCGCAAACTCCTGATGATGTGGCACTTCCACAAAGCAGTGATTTAAAAATGTTTGGTGAACTTGGAAATTTTACCAATACATCTATAAGAGCAGCACCATTATTTCCTACAGAACATGTATCTAACATCACTACTAACACTACTAAAATGGCAGAGTTTATACAAATATACTTCTGCTACCCTGTGTGCACTGGCCTGGTACTGCTGTTTCCTCTCGCAGTCCAAAAACATGCATTTAGATGAATTGGCACATTTAAATTACCTGCTGTGTACCTTGTGATAGACTAGCATCCCATCTGGGGTGTCCCCCTGCCTTGTGCCCTATTGCAATACACGGCGAACAATTTTCAGGGTTCTAATTTACAAAACTATATTACCCTGTCAAAAACCTAATTTTGTCATCTCCGAGGTAACATACCTACATATACCTCGCCCAAATTGAGGATCAGAATAATTCAAAGTCTCCAAGGACAATGGCCCTCGACATGTCAGCCTTTCTGCCTAACAGAGATCTAGCGATATGGGGCATGAACACACGATCGTCAATCGTCTAATGAGCGTACGGGCCAGTCTGGTCATTTGCTTACTCAGAAAGTGCTTTGGGGGGGAAAGTTAAGCTAACCAAGGGTAGGCCAGAAACTCGCTGCTTAAGAATATATGGTAGCTGTCTCTTTGAAATGCTTGACCCAGCAGGTATTTTCAGATCAGGCATGAAACAAATTGTCCTGCTGAAATTGTCTTTCGCTATCCTTGGATAAGCTGCAGACAGAATTCCAGAACTTTCCTGGAATAAGTGCAATGCCAATTCTATTCTGTGAAAGGATCTAATCAAGAAAATGTTTGTAGAAGAGCGTTTCCCATGAATAATGCTTTAAAATGAGAAAAAATATATACTGTTTATTGAATATGTGTAAATTTAAGTAGATTATCATGCAATTAAAAACATTATTCCAGATGCAGGCAGCAGTACACACAAGTCATCCTATTTTCTTGAGCTAGTTTCGCTGCAAAAGGGCTTGATCAAAACTCGTGTCAGGTCAATACTAAGGTCTCTGGACTTCTGCGATGGGGGGGTTGAGGGGGGGGCTGGAGATCTCCATCTAGAAGAATAATGGCAGAGTGGGATAAAGCATTACAGGAAGGGGAGGCCTGAAAGAAGCGCATGGTGAGCGCAGCCTTTTAGCCTTTTAGCATGACAGGAAACGGAGGCTTCTCCTCGTTTCTCCTCTGATCTTCTCAGTACCTGACGGGGTGGTCTGAGGCAGTATCAGAGGGGGCAAGCTGTGTCCCACCAGACTGTCATGTTAATGACCCCCCCCCCTTCCTTAAAGCACCCCCAATCTGGCCAGTGGCTTTGTCAGGAAAACATGGATCTTTAACCCTTCGCATTGTCTCCATTTGTGGCTGCTTTGTTTCCCAATTTGCACTGTTACAGCAATACTAACATAATAAAGGAAGGGAACTTTGTTTTTTTAACGACACTCCGGCTGTTCCTCACGGACCACGACATCTGTGAGCAGGGGGCCGTTATAGACTGATTTGCAGGGAAAACCCTCCATATTTATTTCTCTCTCAAAAAAAAAAAAAAAAAAAAAAACAAATCACATCAGAGCATCTTAACGCAGTAACCTCTAACCTAAGTAATTTCCTTTATGATTATCCTAACTGCTACATGTTAGGACGTTATTGTACTTTCGACATTTTTTTTGCCCTGACAAGTATTTTGAATCTGGACCCTGTGGCCCTTACAATGTGTCCTACGGCACACAATACTTGAAGAGGCAGTAAGAGCTTACAGGAATGGAAATTAACTTCGCAATCGGCGCTGGATCTTTCAAGTAAATGCATGATACCTTAATGCCACTTTCAGATATACATGGAGGAAACCACCCATTTGTCCAGCAATGGGAAAAGCACTTTCATTGCTTTTATCGCGAGGCAAACAGCACTGGTGCAGAAATCCAAATGGATCCTAACAATGCGGAATGCAGCAAGCAGGTTTTAATAGGTGGTTGCTTTAGCTGTGTGAATGGATTCAGTGATGCACGGCTGGTCTTCTCACTCAGTGAAGCAGCCTGTAATAGATGCAAGGGGAAAATCGCAAGCAGGTCATCTCTATTTCTTCTTTTTTTACCAAAAAAAAAAAAAAACTCCTTCCCTAGTCACTCGCTCCCTCTTGTTTTACTCACCAGTTGTCTTTCAGTAAGGATTGCAATGGGAACTGACAGCCTGAACGTTGCAAAAAAAAAAAAAAAGAATCTTGCATGTTGACAGCGGGATAGCCCATGGTCACACACGGCCGGGAAGCCTTTCGAGCCTAAAATGCTGAGCAGAAGCCGAGCCGGACTGAATCCCCATTGTTTCTTGTTGATAAAGAGATTAGGAGCTATGAAAAGAGGTGAGGGGGGGGATCTCACAGCATCTTAGATTCATGGATGAAAGGCCCATTGTAGCAATGCTGCACATCACGGCTAACCCGAGCACTTCACAAGCAAAACAGCGGACAATAGAATTCCTGTGTCGGACAAAACGATCCTTGTCTGCTCAAAGGTTTATCTCCTTCATTTACAAATGTATGCTTTTGTCGCCCAAGAATCTCTGCCATTAGCCAAACCAGTACAGTCGCAATGGAATAACTCGCTCTACCGTTTCCAAAGATTTTGGAGGGCGGCACTACGAATATCTCATCAATATTGGCTCATCTCGAAAAACGAACAAAGAAAACGCCATGTAATGCCATAATGAAATAATATTAATAATATTAATACATTCCAGAACAAATCTGGTTTAGCACACAGGAACAAAACGCAGTTATAATGGGTTTTTCCGCCGCTTTTCCTGCTCGCTTTTAAGGCCCGTCGTGTTGTTGGAATTTGCATGTCAAAGAGAAAAGAAACAATATGAGAGAAGTACCAGATGTTCCAGTACAATCGCATTCATATGTAAGCTGTGTGTTGACTTGTTCCGTTCGGCCATTGTTTCCTGTTTTGCCCTTGAAGGACACTCGGTTTACGGATGTGTAAACCCGAATAGTTAAACGAAAAGGACACATATGAGCCATTAGGTTTCCTGCTAAAATGACCTCACTCTCCCGCAAAAATAATAATAAGAGGCACTTTATTCCATTCGCACGTTACTCATAATTTCAGTGTTGTGAAAATCACCAGAGGATTGTGAAAATCAGAATTCCTCAACCAGTCATAGACCAAAACCTTGCACCCCTGCAGATAATTATAAATTTACATCAAAGCTGAAAGATTCGAATCGTGATACAGACGCAGAGTGTGATACCGAGTCAGCTTACAGTCCCAGGGGCACAAAACACTATCAGATGTTAAACAAACAGATCCTTGAAACAGCCTTATCCTCAGGTTTTTGCTGCTATTGTACACATTATTATACCCATGCAAGCAATCAGAGCATCTAGTCTTACCTACGGCATTGACTGCAAAAATGGAAAATGGTGCGCCACCCAGAATTTGAGCCCAGGCACTGACAAGGCCTTGGTCTGTGGGATCACTTTCCTCCCCTGTTTAGGCTGTTTAAAATGCTTCTCTGCCTCTCAGGACGTCCCCTGCCTACTCTGCATCGAGAATAAAGTGACCGCTGTTTGTCGCCGTTCACACCCCTTCGGGCTTTAAATGATGGTAATTTTGCATCTTCTGATACAAGAGAAAGCCGCTTCTTCACACGACATCCTACTGATATGCACCGTGTGGGTACATGTGAGGATCAAAAGGCGCGGACGTCCTTGTAATCCTCCGTTGAGGTATTTTGGGGATGTCTAAAAGACGCGCAGAGCACGTTCACAGATGGATCCTCCAGGGCTGACCCTGACGCAGCATCTCTTCAGATCTGATGCAAGTGCATTAGCAAGTGCAGCAAAATCGTGCAAATATGTAATTTATCTAGAGGGTTCCATTTGCTAAGGTGGCTTTAATACCAGTTGACAGGGCGATGCCTGTTTTCCGGCGGGGAAGTGGGATTCAGCTGTACATTATGGGATGGACAGAGCAAAGAGGCTGCTAATGCTCATCGTCTGAATGGGGCAAAGGAGAGAGACCGGCGAGGTGGGCGGATGTATGGATGAGGTTCGGAATTCTTCATTACTGCCTCAGCTGACATTCTGAGATGCTTGTGGCTCTTGACCTCTCCGTCAATTCAAGGCTCGTGAACCCTGTGGCCACATTAAATATTGAGAAGGTAGCAAGGCTGCAGGTTGATGAAGATGCTGCATAAGACCAGCAAAAAATGAAACATCTATTCCATATACTTCACGTGGCATCAATCGCTGGACCTTAACATCTGATTTTATATACATTACACTGAGTCCTTCAGTGAGATTGCTACTCAAGAGAAGTTCAAAGCTCTATTAAGGCGAAGTAGGATTTGGGTGAAACATATACACAGCTCTTCTGAGAGGTTTGTGTACTATAAGACATGTAATGATTTAAAAAAATGGATTCTAAACAAGCATAGCTAATCAGTGTCACTTCAACTAATATTACACTACCTTGCTGATATGTACACGCCACATTTTCCAAATGTAGGGACAGTGGTACTTGAATAACTGACAAGACAGCAGTCCGTGATCAGGATCATATAATCAGGATCATATAATCAGGATCATATTCATCTTGATTCTGAAGAGCTGCTTATTTGGGAATCCTGAGTTTTAGCTTTAGTGCATCTTCCTGCTCAGGTTGTAGCTACAGTAATGAGGGTGCTGTTTTGATGAGTAGGGAATCTCAGAACAAGGAGAAAAATCGCACTAAAGTCTGTGACAATAGCTAGCTGTGTCAGATTCTGTAAACACGCATGAGTGTTATTAAATAATGAATTTATATCAGCATTTGTGTAAATAAGTACTCAAAGCATTTTTTGGACATTCACTATATTGTAGAATTTTAAGAACAAATACCAGCGTGCAGTACATTTTATATATTTACATATTTAATCCACATATATCATTGCATTTTTTAAGGCTTTATTTTCTTTTCTTCCAACTTAAAGCAAAGATTTGAAGATATGCTCATAGGGAAAAACTCTGAGGGTGAAAAAGTTTCCCGAAGCTTGGTTATGATCTATGAACTGGAATAATAGTGAGCATTGATTTTCCAACGCCGTTTGGTCAGGATTACAGTGGAATTCGGCAGGGGGGTCATTCAAATAGATGGTTTACGAGATGGGCTCTAAAAGACCAATTCATTTTTCCTGTTGCTTTTTTCTTGCTTTTTTGGGGGGGTGGCAGTGTGTGCTAGTGGAAAGTCGGGAGGATGAGGGTTAGGGGACTTCAGCTTAAGTTAACTGCAGACGTGGGGGGATTTAATGATGCACGTTATTACACATGAATCTTTGACTTCTCACTGAGAGGAACTGAACAGCCCGTGAGCACAATAACATTTTGGTAACAATGAAGAAGCGCTAAATAACTTTCACTCTGCTAAAGTAAAAACATGCCGGACCTGCTCGGGCACCATCATCAATAGCTCAGAACTATGTTTTCATTTCAAAGTCTATGAAATCAGGGCTGCATGTAGACTGGCAAGGCTTTTTGTAAATCCAAGCCACCATCATTTATAAGCATGCTGCTGTAATTTAACTATCCATCCATCCATCCATCCATCTATACTTTTTTCCATATCCACCTATCCAATCCTAAGAAACATGAGACGTGAGAAATCCTGGACAGGATGCCAGTTCTTACCATTAAAAATAATTACTATGTATCACTGTACTGTTCTGTTCTGTCCATGTTGAATTGAAAAAAAGTATTTTGCGCTTTACTTTACAATCCCGTGCAATCTTGTTTCAAGGACAGCATGGAAAACGTTACAAATTTAAAAGATTCCCACCAAAATCACCATCATATACTGGGAACCCTGGTTCAGTTTCAAATCCCACTATTGAAAATGAAAGAAATTGGATATGTGAACAGGCCTACACACTTTCCCGATTACGTATGGCAGCGTTTCCAGTAAATCTCAAGAAAAAAAATGCTTTTCCCCCTCAAATACACCACTGTAAGCGTTTTAAAAACAGAGAGTGACTGATGCAAACTCTGTTAGCTCAGAGTTACATGCGCCTTTTCAAGCAAAGCAAAGGGCAACAAAGGAATTGTGTTGATGACGTTCATATCCACACATGCACAGATGTACCCAAGAAAAGCAACTCTAATAATGTGGTGTGTCCAGAAATGTCAAGAATGACACTGCAGGCTCTCCTATTAGGCCTAAGGGTGAGTAGATGGCCGAAGGCCAGCGCATATGCACACGTGCAGCTCAGTGGAGGAGGTGTGGCCTACGAGCTATTCAAAGAAACAGAAGCTGAGCAGAAATCGATCAATCCCATTTGTCGTGATTCAAAGGGGTTCGGTCATCTATTGGCGCAGAGATCAAAAACGAGGGGGATGGCTAAGGTTTGTGGATCTGTTATGCATTTGTTAAAATTCATGCGTAAACGGTATTGTGGATCATGCGACCATAGCGTGTTCGTGTAATTGCACTTATGTTGAATTGCGGTTATACTGAAACAACTATACACTATTTACATAATGTATGAAACAGACAAAAAATGTATAATCTAAGGGAGCGTACCTAAAATTGTTACCCTTCCCTCTACTGTACTGTAAGTCACTTTTGATAAAGGTGTTTGATGAATGAATGAACTCCTCCATCTGACTTCCGCCCAGTTAGCCAGGCCAAGGTCACACGGGGCCTGGAGCTCATGCCAGGCAGCACAGGGCACAAGGCAGGACAAGCCTAGACAGGGTGCCAGTCCATCACAGGGCACCTTCACAATCTCACATGCCAGCTAAGCTAAGTGCATGAGTTTGGACTGAAGGAAGAAACCAGAAGACCTGGAGGAAACCCATCTAACATGCAATGTCCACAGACACACACACACACACGCAGAGGGTAAAAGCAGGATTCAAACCCCAAACGTACAATGGAACAACCCACTGAGGCACACTGCCTCCCTGGATTCTGCAATGATACTAATTAAATAACTACGAACAAAATTATACCATTTATAACAAGGTTCTTTTTTTATATAAAAAAGAATGGAGCAAAACTATTTCAAACCAAATTAAAAACTGACAATTAGGTCGTATACAACATTTATAACTTGCTTTGACCGTGATTCTTTGGTTGTTATTTTATGAAAAGTGTATATTAATCGCAAACTTTCGCACAGAAACTCAGAATTAAAAATGTTAGCCTCTCATTGATAATGACGATGATTATTGTTGTTACTGTTTTGTTGTCGTTGTTGCTGCTGCTGCTTAAGCTATATGGATTCAATTGCTAGTAGCTGTACTGAATGAGAATACTTGGTAATTCAGAAATGTAACTTTATTCTTAGCATAAACCGTCAAATCCATCCACCTTCTATGAGCAGCCATGATGGTATTCCATGTGCCGTCACACTTCCAGAGTATCATTAACCATCAAACAGTACATACCAGAGATTAAAGAAGGACGCTTTTAACTGGCTACGTCTCAAGATGCATGTCTCAAGGCATGACACTCCAGCAAGCCGCACAGGAAACTCCCCATTAGGTATCATATAAAAGTTCCATATAAATTTCATTATCGTTTGCCGCCGTTTCCGAAGATGACCGGTTTCTTTCACACGCCCACACTGCGATTAGTAAAGCATCAGCTCACCACAAGCCCGCTCTGTACAGAAAGAGGCATAATTCTCCTTGTATGGAGTCATGCACCCTGTTATTAATGATGGAGAGAAGTAACGAAAGCGGCCTCTTCACCCCCCCCTGCCGTCCCCCGACACAGTGATATGCACACTTGTGCCCTCACAGAAACATTGAAAAAAAACTTTCTTTGTTCATGAACTGTTAAGGACTCCTTCCATCTTTTTAAGACTTATTTAATCCTCGTTTTGATCCATCTCACACTGCCTCTCAGTTCAGTGTTTCAGCTAACACTTGACTGTTTACGGATACTGTTGGGGACATGAAGAACCTGTACACAATAACCTCACCAAAACCCGATTTTCCGCCAGATAGCAAGAGTAAACAAAAATGTGATTTATTTACTTAAAGAGTACGCAATATTCAATAACACAGCGCACAGACAACGATACTAATAGGCATTTTCAGGATTAAACTGCAATAATAAGCAATACCGACCAAGGATTTTTCCCATATAACACACACACACACACACACACACACACATATATATATATATATATATATAGAGAGAGAGAGAGAGAGAGAGAGAGAAAGATCACTACTGCTGGTAGAAGCTTGGTAAATGTCATCTTTTTCAGATAAACCAACCATTGTGCAGATTCGACAGAAACCTCCCCAAAAGGTGACAGAAGCAAAGGTGTTAAATCCTGATAACCACCTATTAGGAAGTGTACAAAGATCTGTCGATGTCTCGGAAATCCATAAAGGGAACAGAATGGCACATTGTGACATGCATATTAAAGCATACTGGGATTTAATGATCTGATTCCACAGCGCTCTGAGAATTAAAACTATTATACCAGCGAAGTACCAGAAGCACAGTGTATCTGGTACATCACATATACGACTATGTCCAGAGAACCAGGATGTTATTGACAGTTATGCTTTATGAAAACTAATGTACCTCTCAAAACGCTCGGTCTTACTGTTGTTTTTAGGAGGCAAACTCCCTTCAAGTGATAGCATAACAAATGCATTAGTTTGTTGAAAATGATCGAGTCTCCTCTTCCATCGACCCACCGCGATGTGATTGGGGTAGTACTGGGCCAGGCAGGAAACAGTAGCTTCATTTTAGTCCCCCTTCAGCACTCCAAGGTGGTAATGTGACACTGAAGGTAACAGAAGCCACTGACTAGAAAGATGTTAATCCTGACAAAGTGCCACAGCATTAGCCTGCGCCGCAGCTAGATTGAATTCTGCGTCCCTGGGGACCACGGGCTGTACCGGCGGTGGCGCTTCATCATTTTGAGTACCCCTTGGAGACGATAGCTTGTGTGCAAACTGGCGTACTGCATTAAAGAGCGACAGTGCCCTCTATTGAAAACCCACAAACATTCCCATTTTTGAAACATTTTAATGGCTTCCTATTCACCGTGCTGTTCGGCATAATGGTAAGAAAGTCTTTGCTCTATTATACTTAACAGGGTGCTAAAAAAATTAAGGGGCGGTTTAATTAATAATGCTTAACATACTGCTACAGAATCGTATCGGAACTGCTCAAAATAGATGTTTATGCGTCTGTTTCACATGCAGAGAAGTATCATACAGTGCACTTATGCCAGAAATATAAATGAATCGATTTTAATCTCTTACCTGTAATGTGCTGCCACGCTGCAGTGACCTGGTCAATGCAGAGAACTATTTAGGTAAAAATCAGCTATTTTCAGTAGCAAGAAGCAGTCGGACAAATCGTTCACCTTCTGAATTTGAAACTAAAACTAAACTGAAATAATTGCATTTTCCGCTTTTTCGGCCAATTTTAACCATTTGGAATAAAATGACGCAGTAGCAGGTTCTCTGGAGCATGTGTTTATTATATGTTCCGCTGAAATAATATATTTTACAATGATGGAAAGAAATGGAAATAGGGATGGCTTTCAGTAATTCCGCGCTAAAGACCTCCGCGTTCGGTTTAGGGACGGGGTAGGGTACGGGGAGATTGGAGGGGGGGGGGGGGGTATGGAAGATGAGGGTTATTCCCTTCGCCGAGCAGTGCTGACGGTGGGCAGGGGTCTTGCAGGAAAATATATGAAACATAGTATTGGAACATATATATATATATATATATATATATATGTTCCAATACTATCTAGGCCTATCTATCTATATATTATTCTTATCAAAGTCACATGTGATAAGCAGTTTTATTATTCAAAAAAATCTTTGGTTAAAGATGAATTTATTTCATTTTATTCAAAAATAAATCCACTAATCATTCGAGCAGCTTTGGATATCTCTGCAGTAGTTTCTTTTTCAAGGTTTGCGAATATCCTAAATTCTCAGGAGAATAATTTTTTATAGTTAGTGAAAACCTTCATTCCTAAGAGGCCAGTAACTATTCAAAACTCATTCAAATAGAATCGCTAGCATTACCAAAGTAATACGAAAATGCAATCAACTTGCCAAAATGTAACCAAAATATCGAACTAGAAGATTAAGTTAAGTACCCTCTTTGTAAAATAGTTTGGGAAATCACGGTATGAATAACAATGATCAGTACCCCTTCACAGGATACAGTTCGCCAGTCTTAGGTTTTTGTGAGCTGGACGTTTTAACTGAATGGTTATTAACCTTCAAGTTTCAGCTCATGTTTACACAAACTACAATTAAAATAACATTTTTAAGTATCGTTGCTGGTTCAAAGTCGTTTATACTAAAATATAAAACTGAAAGAATAAAAACGTTTTGAAATAATAATAATAATAATAATAATAATAATAATAATAATAATTGGCATAGAATGCCGTTATGTATTACTTTATCTTACTCTGACAGTACTAGTCCTCAGAATTTTTGAGCAAATGCCAGTCTCAAACAAACAGGGATAACATAATTGAAAAAAAAAATTGTAATAATTACATGTAGCAACTAAAGTCAGTATGCACGTGTGTATTGTGTGAAATGCGTTCTCGTTACATAAGGATCTTAGAAAATGTAGCGCTTAAACAGTACGAACGAGGGGCATCCTCGCTGCCTGTAATCAGTATGCTTCGTATGTGTTTCCCTGCGTGCTGCCAAAGGAATGGGTAGTCCTCCAGCCCCTTGAGTTAGCGAGAAAGACAAGTCTCATTTTGCCAAGATATCAAAATGCCGCTTTAATCTGAAGTCCAAATCGACTCAAATGAGTTATTCGTCGCGCCAAGAATAGCTTAAAAACAAGTATTGTGCGTGTTTTCCAAAAATAAACAAACAAATAAATAAATAAATATCCAAATCTTATGACCTCTTACCTTAACAAATCTGCCAGACACAGTTCCCTCACCACCGTCTCCCCATAAGAAGTCCCATTAGCGACTGGAGAATGCGACAACTCGTACTTCTGTCAGGGTATGGAGATGAACATCCAAAACTGCCAGTCTTTGAATTAACACTCCAGGTACAATATTGCTTTAGTGCGAGTTTATGCAGTAAACGTGGAATAATGCCGGTGTTGAGTAAAAAAAAATAATAAAAAAGGATAAAAATAAAATCAGAAGGTGACAAGGTGCTGAAAGACAAGACTGGAATAGCAGAATAAAATATTAGTTCCCCCAGCGATCGATGCTTTGCAGGCGCTCCGCAAAGCGCACGTCCTCGCTGCCTTCTCACCGAAACGAAATGACGCTCATCGTGCGGCTCGGCTCTGCCGTCGGTGACTAAGTGTAGTCTGTCCCCCTTTTTTGGGTTTCCAGAGCAGTTTTTCATCTGTCACACGGTCCCAGTCAGTGCAGGATAAGAGCTTGAATGGTTAAATGTGCGTTGGGGAGCCGTCCAATCAGAGCGGGCGGATGGAGGCAGAGCCCTCCCAGGGGACCGGGCGCTCTGGAGGAAAGACTGGGACAAAACGCACATCTTCCCCAGACCCCCGCTTGGAGATCGTCGCCGCTGCAAATGCAATAAAGCGAAACTCTAATTGCTCCATAAACTTCCTTGTTTGCTTGTTGCTTTTCAGCAGAACTTAAGGAGTTTCCCTTGAACGCCAGAATCGAGTTTCCCCGCTTTTTTTAAAATAAATGTCCAAATTGTCACATCAGTAAAGTACAACAACCGGTGCTATTGCACTGGACGGCGTTTAGTGTCTGGCATACAAGCCGATGAATACCTGTCACAAAGGAATCCACGCATTAGATGTTAAGTGGAAACAGCTCCTACGTGCAACCTATACTTCTACGAGTCTTTTTGTTTATTTGTTTGCAGTGGAAGACAGATTTACACTTCCTTATTCAGATTCCCCAGTGAATCCAATTTATGCGCAATTATAGGCTATACGTTATTGACTACAGTGAGGGATCTTTTTTGATATTCACAATTTTCTCTAACAGAGCGTCGAAACAAATTTAAATGGTCAAGCACAATGTTATTAAACTTCTTGTTAAATTATGTGAGAAATTGCATGGGTAATGCGGACTAACTGCATATATCTACCAGTCTCAGAGATACTTTTCATGTATAAAGTAGCTTTCCTGCAGTCTTAGTATTAACAAAAAGTGCCCCTATACGGGATTTGGTAAAAAGTCTTAAAAGAGTCTGTATTGTGCATTTAAGGCTAGAATTGCTTCGATACTGAGCAGTTTGGCAGAAGTTTATGATAGTTTATCTTAATCTGTACTCAGCCGGGGGCGTTTGATAAGAGTTTTAATCGGACATTAAATAAATAAACAAATCCTGGCTGGTTCATTCCCAGCATGACAGCTCTGTGAGCGGCCGTGAATGATAACTGTCGAGCTGTCCACTTCACCCGCGGATAAATCAAAGCCTTTCATTTGTTTGAGTATTAAACTCACTACCCTAAAGTATTCTGAACCGTGAAAGGAAACAGCTAACTTTCATCTTAAAATATTCTCTGCGTATTTGATTAGGGGGCGCAAAAGAGTGAGTGAAAACAATCATAAGAAATACAGTATGTTTGTTTGTATTTTTAAAAAGTCTAATGTGATCGAATAGTCTACATTTCTCAAAATTGATAAAACAACGTCAGAGAAGAAATCACAGGGTAATTTACCTTTAATTATGTGTTGTCTTCAAATTATTTGCCACTTTCGGTAGAAACATTAACTATATAGAGCAATTTGGGGTTTAAGCTTGTGTTTATATCAGTGGATAGGGTCCAGCGCCGCCGACCTGCTGTGTGACCTCGCGCTGATCTGTTCCTGCTCATCCCCATAGTTGCAAAACACCTTCTCTACTACAAATAACTGACTGTAAAACTGACTGTTTGATGTTTTCTGTGGTTTATGGGAAGCGGAAGGAATTTTCACGCAAGTTCTCAAATATTTTGAATAAATGTAACAAATGAATTGCCGTGCTTCAGTTCCAATCATATCGATCAGATGATTGATTTCCATGTTGTCAATAGTATTGATTTATAATGCTCTACCTAATATATTTATAATGCTCTACATAATATATTTATAATGCTCTACCTAATATATTTAAAGTACATCGCAGCACCACAATCGGCTGGTGTAAAAACCTACATCCAGTCTGGCACCAGTTTAATTCTACTATGTGTTTGCATTGCTGTCATAACACCAGGAAACTATTCGCATAATCCGGCTCTTATTTCCATTTGACAAGGAGGATACTGAACAATAAATTCTGTCAGATTATTTGTCTGCCTTATGACTGAGTTAGGCTGTTGCTTTAGTAATGGATTTGCTGATCACAGTGTTCCTCTTAGCTGGGCCCATTTTAAAAGGGAAAAAGAGACTGTTTCTGAGGTGTCACTGCATGATGATGTTGAAATCAATAACACATCCCGCTTTTATCAGCTTGTGTTAAGGCCCAAAGAAGACATTAAACGAGTATCTTCTTCATGTTTTGTTTAACTGCATCAGATGGCAACTTTATTTATCCATTTGTTTGTTTGCTCAGTTGTTTGTTTGTTTGTTTAGCCATTCAAAATTATTACTGGAAATAAATAAGGTGTGTGGCCATCTTGAAAACATTTCTCCATTCAGTTTAAGTTATAGGAAACGGCAAATGGAGTAGATTAGCCACTGTGTAAATGTCACGGTTCCAGGGACTTTTAATTTGTATTTATCTTTTTGTGGATAAGATAGATGAATTTTTTTTTCTTCTTTTGCTAAAGCTTGACCTGCGTCTCTGACTTCCAGAAAAAAAGACAAACTTTGATGCCCGTGGCAACATTTAACGGCGTCTGCTGGCCACACAGTGAGATTGCAGGATTGATGATTGCAGGGAATGATGGAGAAGAGTCAGATAAACAAGGCAGACCAGTCATAGGTCTCAGCGGGAGGCTGCACGGTATCGGCTGCAGGGGGAAATCAGACTGGGGTGCCTTTATTGTCTTAATTAAATCCTCCTTGAATCTAAAATTGTGGAAGACTACTATACTGAGGAAAGAGGCAGGGGGGCAACCCTTGATTGCCTTAATCTCTACAGTAGATAAGTGTTTGGAAAGAAACAGGTAATGGATCACAAAATGGAGCCATGAGAATAGCAAATACAGTGCAGACATGATGGTCTGGATGCAGTACAACTTTAAACAAGAATGTTTTTGAAGATCTTTTACCATTGATTTCTGTTATTTATCCTGAATGAAATCCGTCACTGAATATTCATGTGATGCTGGCATAACTTGATATTGGACAAGCAACTTTTACTTTGTGGTTTGTGCTGAATCTTACAATGGCCTTGGATTCCAAAGCTCATTAACTCCCTTTTATCTTGACTGCAGAGGTAATTCATACATCCAGCATTATGGAGGCATGTTTTCTGCAGCCGCCTCAATTGCTAATCCAGCATAAGAATGTCACCGGAAGTGATACGTCAGTCAGCGGTGCCTGCTTAGCAAATAAAAACATACCTTTACACATCAACAAAACAAGGCTAAGTTGGTTAATAACAAAATTATAGTTATTTGAAAATGAGATACAAATATTTTCTCTTCTGGTTCTTCGGCAATGTAGTGAGTTACTTAAAAATACGCTTTTTGGATTCAGTGCGGGTCAGTGGATCACAAATTTTAGGGTGTCTGCAGATGTATTTCAGTGTCCTTGTCATAAAATGATGCATGTTTAGACTTTGACCTCCAAGCAGTGAATTAGAGATGTAAGTCTTATAATACTCACTAAAAACGTTTTTTTCCTCCAAGAAAAGGAGTTATTTTGGTGGGTGAGAAGTACACAAATTCTACTATGTAAGGCCTAAAAATGAAAAAAAAGAAAAGACGAAACTAACTCTAGTCTGTGTTACTAAGCATAAAATAGAGTTGTTCCCACAGTGGGAACACAGCCTAGGGGGCTACATTATTTCCCATAATCTAATTCTCCATCCTAATATGGACATTCCCCATTTCTTCACATTCATATTTTACAAAATATAGTACTTTAAGGACTTTTCATAGTGTGTATCATTTGAACATGTAAGTTTCACCTGAAATGTGACCTGTTTAAGCTGGGTATTTTCAACACTGTATAGTGTTTGAGGGTTTCAGTACTTCCATGTAAGATTTACACTTTATGAAAAATAGACAAAACAATAGAAAAAACAAGGTTAAAGGTGATTAAACCTCAGAAAAATAACAGCATTCAAAAGCCAAAACAATCTGATTTAAGATATACAATCATAGTATCAATACTCACAAAAATAAGAGACAAAGTATGCTACTACTCTTGTGAGAATTGTTTCATCAGTTAACTCCATCCCTTCATCCATCCATCCATCCATCCATCCATCTTCTCACCATTTAGTCTAGTCAGGGTGGTGTGGGGGCACAGGACTGCCTGTTATCTAATAGTAATATATTGTCTACAAATAGAAATATCCAAAATTCTAAGCTCCAATTGTTAATGACAACTGCGGTGATTAGCCATGTGTGATGGATAGCAGAGATCTCCCGAATCGCCCGGGGACCAGGACACTTGTATGGGCGGGGAACGGCAGGTCCAATAATTGAATGAGCACAGAGCACTCTGCAGGCTGATGGAAATGGAGCAGGCCACGACTGAATCTCACAGTCCATATGGAGGAGCCTGCTGTGACAGTGATACCCAGTAAATAGGATTTGGCCCTGCAGGGATCCATCAACAGAGGAGGCGGGGCCTGGCACAACTTGAAAATGGTCATGTTAAAAGGAGAGTCATCTAATACTGCTCCTCCCACTGACAGGAAAGGGCTGGCAAAGCCTGTTAGATAGAATCAGTCCAGAAGGCGGAAGATGGACTGAAAATGATCCTATATATAGTTTTTAAAATGCATTACACTTTAAAGATAATTCCTGTTTTCTTGCCCAAGAAGAAGCTAATAATTCAGGAATATCGAATGCATAGATTTACATATTGCTGAAAGTAAGCGATAAAATGTTTTTCCTTTACTTCCCCGTTTGAAGAAAAGATCTGCTGTTGAGCTTCGCCGCCTCAATTTGTCTGCATCACCTTGTGCTGTCAGAGTGCTGGAGCTGGCAGGGAAACAGTTTGAAAATCAATCAGATATATAATTAGGAGGGAAACAACAATTTACATTTACCCAGCGTCGTCTGAAACCTATGGTAAAGGCAGTACTTCAAACTCAATTTGGATGTGAAGATTTAAGGCTTAAAATTACACAGTGCAGAACTTTTTTTTTTTTTTTTTTAACTAAAAAAGAAAAATTGAGAACGACTATATGAAGTATTGTTCTTTTGTTTTGTTTATAATTCAGTTCTAGAAATAAAAGTTTCTTTTCATTGAAAATGCATTTAAGTCTTGGGCTAATGGAGCAGAGGGGAGCCTGTATCTCAAAACAGGGTGGCAGCTGCCAGTTTGCTGCTAGTTGTCATAGTTACCACATCCTGCCCGTCAATCAGTCTTGGTGCCAGAAACAGAATTACACTAGTTGTCGTTTTTTTAGCCATCAAAGCGGGATGCTTTGCCACCTCCCCCTGCTCCGCAGAGTGTTGTATCATATCACAGTATCACAGTAATATTTTTGCATCTAAATGTTCTTCTGCAGACCAGTTGGGGGTTCTCCTTTATTTGCGCTGTGGCAGAGGTTGCTTGTGACGTTGCTATTGTCAGCCACTGGCCCAGTGTGGCCACATAAGTGTCAGCTGCACCTACATGGGCAGCTGAGCCACCTACTGCGTATCCACTGCTCAGCCTACAGTCATTGTCTCATGTACCAGAATGACTGGGACCGCTCACCCGACACTCGTCCGAATCCAAACCCCAAGTACAATAACACAGAATGAAGCTTTATTTGAACAAATTCAGGTACAGTGGAGTTTCTTTTTTATTGTTGTGCTTCTCATATGTGAAACACACACAGAAATATATATATATATACGGGTTAAGGCCGTTACTGAATGGAGTTATGATACGGCCTAATGAAGATATGATTTATCTGTCAATGATGGGATTTGAACCAACAACATTCTGATCACTGGCACAGAAGCTTAACCCACTGAGCCACACATCGCACCCGAAACGGAATGCCCGAATGGACATGTATTCATTTTGTTTCAATACGCCGCGCAATTCTGCACGTTCCATAAAACCTCTGCGAATTGTGAAGTCAGGCCTCACAGATACAAGCTCGTAGACACATTTAATGATGTTCTCACAAATATTTATTTGCTGTGATTGCTAAGAAGAATACACACAGTGTCTCACACACCAGAAACTACGCCTCGTGAGGGGAGGTTAGCAGAAAGCCGAGGCTGGGGGCAAACATTTACTGTGCGGTTTCGTTTACTTCATGCGTCAGTTAATAATAACAGAGTCACTGTTGGTGGCTACTTAAGCATGCAGAAGCCCCAGTGTCAACCCCCCCTCCCATCACTCCACCCCCGCCCCTGGAAGACTGCGGCCAGCTGGCATCCAATAAGACCCGTCGATGTTGCCAAGGCGCGACGGGGCAGGACCACTGAGACGTCACATTGAACCACACGGACTGTGATTGGCTGAAAGGAAAAAGGCCGTGCAGGAAGCACACCTCTGGGCCCCTGC
Source organism: Mormyrus lacerda (assembly GCA_015163995.2). Taxonomy (NCBI): domain Eukaryota; kingdom Metazoa; phylum Chordata; class Actinopteri; order Osteoglossiformes; family Mormyridae; genus Mormyrus; species Mormyrus lacerda. The sequence continues at coordinate 17,614,558 of JAABNX020000008.1, read as the reverse complement.
ATAAAAACACCTGCGTCCCCTGCCCCCTTAGCCTGAACTGTACCTGCATTCCCCACCACACTGCACCAGGCAGCATGCAAAAACTGATGCTTGTACAGCATCCAATATAAACTGCACCTGCATTCCCCACCACACTGCACCAGGCAGCATGCAAAAACTGATGCTTGTACAGCATCCAATATGTATTTCGCAGAATAATGTGGTCCATGTCTTCTGAAGTGTAACTAAAATATGCACTATGTTTAGTACCTTATAATTTACAGTTATATTTCAATGCTAATAATGTTTTGCCTTGCCTCATGTTTTGTCAACTGAAACATTTTACAATAATATGCTTATAAAACAGTTCAAATCCAGTTTGCAATGACTTATTGCCCAATAATTTATTTCCAAAGATTCAAAGTAACTGATTCACCAAGCCAGTGTTATAATTTAAATTATACTTCATTTCAAATATATAGAACATTTCAAATATAATTCATTCAGTGAAATAAAACCTTCAGCTAGCATTTAAATTATCAGTATTTGCTTGTTTCCAGGATATAGGTAGAAAGTTCCACATATTGGTTATTCTGTGTAAGCATCAAACTGACAAAGTATTAAGGGTTTTCAGCATACATGCCAGGTAATTATTTTGCCCTTCATGGGAAAGGGTCAGGATTCAAGGTTTCAGTAAAAGAGCAGACATCTTTTTTGCATAATAAGCATACCATAGCTGTAAAACTGTGGATTAATTTTATGCAATCTTTATATTTATGTTCTATATAACAAACTGCCCTTGGTTATTGGCCATTTTAATCTCAAAATTCGATCCATAAACAGGTTCTTGAATTTGGTGCAGAGCCCAGGAGAGCTTTTGATGATTTTGAACCCAACATGTACAGTGTTTTATCTGAAGGTAAGAAACAATGAGGCAAGGGGTGATAACGGCTGCGTTTGTGATAATGCTTTGTGCACATTTAGATACGGGTCTTGCTTTCACCTTCCACCATTAAAAGAGTCACATGAAAAGGCGGCACAGCAAAGTTCACAGCTTAAACCAGATGGTGACATGAAAGACTCCCAACGACCTGCTGATATGGGACACAGCAAAATGCAATTAAATAAACTACTTAGTTTCCTAACTACATCAAAGTCAAATATTTCTAAAATTGTTTGCTGATGTCTGTGTTGTGGACTACAGTTTAATTCGTTATATTTAAGACTCAAGATAGTTGACTGTAGTGTTTAGAAGCCGTACAGTCTTTCACGGCCACCTGCTCAACTGTTCCGGTAATCGGCCTGACCACAGGTTAAGACTTATGGTAACATTTGCACAGTAATTTAAAATTACATCAAATGTAAAAGATCATGAACAACCTTTAATAAATAAAAATAAATAAATAATAAATGCCACAACATCCATAGATTTGTCCACATTTTAACCACTGCACTTGTTTGGTCATGTTCAAGAGTACTTTGAAATACAAAAAAGTACTAGCAGATATTTTTCTGCAAAGGTACTTTCATGCAATACCTGTTTCATTTCTGGAGCTGGACATGTGGTCCGTATAACTTTCTGCTTGGCATAGCCATTGTTTTCAGCCAATAAATTTATCCAATTATTTATCCAATTTATCCAACAGTCTTGTTGTACCTGTTGCCACTGTTATTGTTTTATACAGCTTTCTTTGGTTATTACGAAAGAGTCAAGAAGGTACAGGAAAGCGTCTAAAACGTCTTTGAACTCCATTTTATTAAAATAATTCAAACATTGAAATGAATGGCATTTGATGTCTGTTTGATGAACCAATTTATGTGCGTTTTATCTGTAAATATTATCAGTAAATGATGCATTTACTTTGAAAAGCACAAACACTGGAATTCAAAGTATACTGTGAGTCAAAAAATAAAGCAGATTCAAAATGGTCAGGATGAAGTTCAGTTCATTTGTTATTCCAGCCATATCTAAGATATCGAGGGATGAAAATGCATTATAAACACCAAAAGATGTGCAAAAGGAGAAGGGAAAAACTATGTGTGTGTGTGTGTGTGTGTGTGCATTTGTGTGTGTGTGTGTGTGTGTGTGTGTGTGTATGCACGCGAGCAGATTTACCTTAAGTTATGGGGACACAATATCCCCACAACATAATGAATATTCATTTTTTCCCCTTATGGGGACCAGTTTCCTGGTCCCTATAAGTGAAAACTCAATTTAATAAAAATATGACTGCAATAGAAAAACTAAAAATGCAAATACTGTTATACTTTGCTTGGTTACTTATGGCTATGATTAGGGCTGGGTAGGGGTGAAGCTTGTCATAGTTTTCTCATAGAAATGAATGAGCAGTCCCCATAAGGATATGTTTATCCGACATATGTATGTGTGTGTGTGTGTACTTCAGTGGCCAATCAGCTTTCAACTGGGCCAGTGCCCTTATAGCCCAGCCCCTAATATACACCCCTGTGTTGATGGTGTGGGGGACACTGACCTTTTCCTATATATCCCCAGTAGCCATCATCTACAGTGTTCAACCATGAACTTGAGTAACAAAGAGGCACAATACTAACTGAATTAGGTTCCTGCCTGTTGAGAAACAAATCAAATTTCTGCGGCGTGAAAATCACTCCAGTCCAGTCTGCAAAGAAAATAAAGCTTGTAACAGAGGGATGAGGTGAAGGAGAGCAGGTTTGTTTGTAATCTTTCTTTAGAGTTTTTGTTCCCCTGGCAAGGACGGCATCAATACAGCACGAAATAAGCTGTAACAGGATTCCGATTGGGCATCAGGGTCTGCTCAGTTTACACATAATTTTATACATTCTTTATTACAGCAAGGGACAGCTGCAGTGAATCAGCACAAACATCCAAAGCTTTTGACTCTCAAGATGCGCACACCCTTTCTTGTACAAACCTGAAATCACTTTTAGTTAATAAACACGGTGATTCTAACCATTTGGGTTAGATCGGCCGCAGTGTTTGTGCTGTGCTAGATCGCAGTGACCTTTGGCACAGGTTTTGTCAAAAGGAATGTCTTTGTTAGCATTCTTGGAAATACTTAACCGTTTATGCAAGACAAACACGTGCTTGAGTGTCGCTCTCATTGGACCCCTCTGTTCCTAATGAAAGTCAAATGATCTTTGGTTTTCTTTCGTCTTCTTTCCCGAAAAACTATCCACTCGCCAAATTGCAAAAGCCTTGAAGGTTACGTTGTATGGTTCTTACTAGCAAGAAAGCAGTGAAGACAACAGCGGTTTAAGTCTGTTGCAACATTTAAAAGAGAATAATAATGTTGAGTATGGGCCAAAAGTTCATCTAGCAGGCTGAATGAGAGTTCTGTGTTTGGTCTGGTTCTGTGTATGGTGTTATCATGTTACTGTTGGTATCCTCTTGGTATTTACGGCTTCCCCTGACTGTCTAAAGGAAGCGCATGGGTGAACTGGTGTCTCTAAACTGCCATAAGTCCATCGTGACACCTTGACATGCTCCCATCCCATACCCCCTCCTTTCGGAAAAATATGTTAAGGAGGACCCCTCCCCCTGGTCTCAATATCTTCTTTGTAAAAGCAGCCCTCACTGTAAAGAGATGGCTGCCATACGTATCAACTGTACACTGCAATGGACCTTGTTGTATACCTGGTGCTACCTGGGATAGTCTCAATGCTCAGCGTGATCCTATACCGGACAGGATTCCTAGAAGATAGGTGAATGGATAGACAGAGAAGGAAAATTCACATTTGCATTTTATTGATTTAGCAGATGTTTTTAGTTAATGCAGGTAATGCTAACAATATAACAACTGTGTTCACGCTTAAGAAGACGTCCTCAAAGTAAATCAAGAAAAATGCACAATGCAAAATCTTTATATAGTTCCACAAATGAGATTTAAGCATTTGCTGAATTTTCAATTTAGCGATACCCAGTGCTTGATTATGTTGTAAAGTTTAACACACAGCCTGAGTATTACCTCACTTCAAATGTGAAAATTGGAAAGCAGATGGTCTCTGATTTTCTTTGCCCCTCCACGCTTATGAAATGAAACAAGTATGATAACATACAGGCGCATTGAAGCATACAGACATACCGATAGTGACAAAAAGGGAAACCAGGATTTTAACGGACAGACAGGATGCACTGTACCAAACTGCGCTCCCTCACTCTGAGCTACAAGAGAAGCCTCAGTGCTGATATAGCACCCCCCCCCCCCCCCAAAGCATTCCCACTGTCGCCTTATTCAACAGCTCGCATACACAAGTTTTGGCTCCCAGCACTTTGAAGTGACTGGGAGAGCTTATACCAAATGGGCGAATGTCAGGCTGGGCTGTGGTGCCATCGAGATGATTAGTGTTCTTCCACAATCTAGTGAGGTCTGACCTTTCCAGCCCATAATAATTCCCCACACAAGTCAAACTGACGGAGGGGTTGGAGGAAAATGGAAGGCAGTTAAATGTCCGTCGGCACTGTGGTGCCACAGGTTTGCGTTCGTGTCATGTTTCGTTTATTTATTTATTTTTTGGTTTTTTTCTGTCTCTTTTTGCTCTGAGGGGATAAATAGCTAAATTAGCTCTTGAGAATATCGTGAAAAACTAATTCATGCAAAATAAGAACTTGGAGAAATTGCTGTTTTTTGGTGGGGGGGTGGCATTGATTAAAAGGCACTTTTTTTTGTTACTTTTTTTGCTTGTGGTGTTAGTGACGGAGTGGTACAGTGGTTGCTGCACACCCATGTGATGGATGGGGTCCCTGACATCGCCGGTCTGCACTAATCTCAGCCAGATGCACATGATGAGTGCTTGAGATCTACCCCCACCTCTGCAGCAGCCCCTCCTCCGCCCCTCATTGCCGCCAAAGAGCGGAATCAAAATGGCTCCCGCAAAGCTGCCGCTTCTACTGATGTAAATGGTTTGAATTATTCAATCGCAGCTCTGACCAACATGCGACGTGTAGCCCCCCCCCCCCATTCCCGCACCCCACACACAATCACTGGCGAGTTCAGCCCTCTTTCCATCCCCTTCACACTAAGCAGTTTCCAAGTGCTTAAGCCTCACTCATGTTCTGCTATGGCCTGGCATAGAAAACTTTACATTTTGTGGATTTCTAATGCAGACAAGTAATAGGAAAAAAAATGGAATCATCTAGAATCTAGTCAAAGGGGGAGGGGGGGAATCAGCTCTATTATTAGCTCACTTCGTCAGCAGAGAAAAAATATGTGGAAACTTAAATTCCACATGCCACTGTTTTTTAAAGTTAAATTATTATTAAGGAGATGTAAATATTTTGGTTGTGACTTCATCATGCAGTCTTCATATCCATAAAACCCTGCTCTGCTAGAAAATGTCACAGGTTGTTCTTCAACAAGGATAGAAAACTGCTTCCTGACAGTGATCTTGCGGCTAAAGTGGCTATATGTGATAAGGTGCTGTGATTGGATCGGTTCTGAAAGATGCCTAAATTGGCCATAGGGCTGGGTAATCTAAGAAGCACTATTTCATGCCATCTAGACAATAATACTTTGGTCATCTAAGACCCCACGTTATTTCCGACTAAGAGGAATGGCGGAAGTTATACCTCCATCATGGCTTCTTTATGCTAATGTAGCAGGCTATGTTGACTTTGCCCTCAAGTGAGATTGCCAAGACCTGGCTTGAAAACAGATCCCGTCTTTGGCATTAAATTCATGGTGGCTGAGTTTCCTGGCCTGTTAACCCGTGTTGTCACCAGTACAACTAAAGAAGGGTCTCAGCTGAGTAGCCTCTCCTATTTCCAGACTCCAATCTGTGACATCTGTGATCACGCCGTAGACACTGAGAAGTAAGGAGAGGATATTACACAAGCCATCAGCTAAGAGTACAATTATACTATCCATAAATGTTATGATGAAGAGATAAAGCAGTACTTTAAGTTCAAGGATTTCATTATAGCTGCATAGAAAAGAGGACAATTCAGAAAATAGGACAGATTGTAGTATACTTACAAGCCTCCAATACAGTGATTCCCAATCCAGTCCAAGGGACACACAGACAGTCCACGTCACCAGAAGCTGGGAGGGACCAAAAATATGGACCGTCTGGCAGGGAGCTCGGACGGAGCAAAGACCGGCTGTGGGGATTGGGTAGATTGGGAAACACTGCTCTAGCATATTACTATTTAACTGCTTATAAAAGCACTATTGATCATCCATCTTCTAAGCCCTTATTCTGGTCATGGTTGGGGGGACTGGAGCATATCCCAGGCAGCATTAGGACACAAGGCTGAGGTCCACCCGGGACAGGATGCACGTTTATTGTAGGGCATATACACGCACATGCGCACACACACACACACACACACACACACAACAATTCATCACTGCGGGCACCTAGCCTAACTGCATGTCTTTGGGCTATAAGACAAAATTGGAGTACCTAAAGGAAACCCGCATATCCTGCGGAGAAAATGCAAACTCCACACCCAAGACAGTGGAGGCAAGATTCCCCAACCCCTGGAGGTGTGAATAGAGCTACGTCAGCATCATACCACCTGCAGTTCAGGCTAGGTAACTTGCCTAAAGCAAAGCAGGTTTGGATCAGGCTGGATGGGGAACTAGGAAAGCTGGTTTTCTGCTGGCAGAGCTGCCGGCGTGGCCAACAAGGGAGCCCATCCTGGGGTCAGTGTGGGTCCCAATGTTCCAGTGCACTGACAGGGACACTGTGCTGTAAAAATGGAACCGTCTTTCGTGTAAGATGTAAAACTAAGGTTCTGACCTTCTGAGGTCATGAAAGATCCCTGGGCATCTTCTAAAAGAGTAGGGGTGATACCCTGAAGCCCTGCCTAAAACTGCCCACTGTGGCCCTTTCAAAACTGGCCTCCTAATCATCCCCTATATCTAATTGGTGAATTCACTCCTGCCCCTTCGCCACCTAAGCTACTGTGTGGCAGGCAGACTGGTGCAGAATGGCTGCCGTCGCATCATCCTGGTGGGTGCTGCGTGGTGGTGGTTTTTCGGATGACTCCCATCGGTTCTGTAATGTGCTTTGCATGTCTTGCATGTCACATAAATGTACCATTCTTCCATAGAAGAATGACTTCCCTGAATGATTGTACTTCTCTCCATCTTGATCACGACATGTCATATTTAAATAGCTCACGCACGGCGATTAAATCATTTTATTATAGTTATTTACCCAGTTTAATTCAACATGTATATGATTTTTTTTCTTTCCACTTTGAAGAAAATTCAGCCGTCTGCTTTATTATGCATGCATATTGGAAATACAAGCTAAGTCCAACATGATTAATTTAATAGGAAGTGCTAGGGATTGTGCTTCCCGATGCATACAGCGGACTCGCTGTTACTCAGACGTCATTCAGCCTTCCTGCGATGCCTTAAAGCTGGAGCTGAAAGCGCATTTCCGCCAACGGCCACTCGGGGCATGAGCATAAACAGTCATGGATAGATAACAGCTCAATTACAGCATGAAAATGGAAATTACAGAATCCACAGAGCATGGAGCATGGACGACGACAGGCACGGAGACCTGGACCTCTGTGCCGGCCACAGTCACCATGTTGGCTGCAGGGAAAATATAAAATAAAAGCCAATGCAAGAGGAGTTAGGTAGTCATTGTGAAATATCATTTTCAATATTAGTTTATCACACATCTATCAGCTATTTAAATGGAACTAAAAAAAAAGAACAATTCCCTGGTTTTATTAATTTTGTTCATAGCTGTTCATATGGAAAAAGGGAATAATTCAAGCTCAAATTCTATTATTGTTGGTTTTGTTTTTCAGTATTTCGATTCTGTGGGACGTTGTGGCGAATTGGGTCGGTGACTTAATTTGAAAAATAATAGCGAAATAAATGATATTCTGAGAGACAAGAGGTTGTTTCAATTGCTGTAAGTTGATTCATATTGTATCCTCAGAATGAAATTGCTATGGGGGAAAATATCCCTGCATATCATGAAATTCATTTATGCTGCTTGAGCGGTTTGCTTAGGGTGAATCTGCACAGAGCCTTAAGTGATTTTTCAGTGGCTTAATGTGTCCATGTCCGCCATGGAAGCGTTGCTGCATATGCTGATTGTCTTGTCTGAGCTTGGCCTGACATATTCGATAGCTTCTGACATGTGACTGATTTCACGATTTTTAAAGCATTAAGCGGCTGTTGTAGCCCATAAATGAGGAATATATATATAACATTGAATACAAGAAATGTTCCTTCATTCATCCATTTTCCATACCCACTTGTTCGATGCAGGGTCCCCGGCGTCCGGAGCCTATTCTGAAAACTCCAGTACAGGCACAAAGCAGGGAATAACCCAGGATGGGGCACCAACCCATCACAGAAGGCAAGAAATTATAAAAGTTAACACCACCCATCCATCTATTTAATGTAACTGCTTATCCTATTCAGAGTCGCGGGCGGTCTGAAGATAATCCAGGAAGCTACAAGCACAAGTCAGGCAATATGCCAGGATGGGGCGAGAACCCAACACAGAAGGCAAGAAATGATAAAAGTAAATACGTATTTATAAAATGCCCAAAACAAATGAAATTGTAGCTTATTTTCAGTTTAGGTTCTCTGGTCAACTCCGCTTATATTTTTTGTTATCTGGTTGAGATGCTATAATCTAAGCAACATACGATTGAGAAGGCCGGGTTAGACAATCCCCAGAGAGATTTTAGTTACGGGCCTCATTTAAGGATCCACTGGTGAAATCATTCAGCCAACCCAGGGATCTGATCTAGTGACCTTCTGATTTCAAGTATAGTGCGCTGACCCACTAAGCCACATACTGTTTCGGATGAAGAATTTCTGTACTGTGTTACTACCCATCCCAAATCTATCCAACCTCTAAGAGTTGTTGAGTGGAATGGACAACTTTGGGGTCAAAATGTGGGGGTTGAGTACTTCAGAGAGTTAATGCACTGAACAGCCCTGTCTTTTGGCCGCACAATGGGCTCTGGTTACCCTCGAGTCCCCTTCAGAAAGAGAAAGGCTTTCGGAGCCCGTCACCAAGTGTGTTGCAGTTACTCATTTTTATCTGTCAGCAGTAGACAGAGCATCTCTACTCCTGAGTGTCAACAAGTCGCTGCCCCCGGGAGTTTGTCGCACATCTCGCCTGTCAGAAAATTTTACACTTTTTTTTTCCTCTCTCTTTCTTGTTTGTTTCTCCTTACGACACCTGTGCGGTCTTATCCTGATTCATGTGTTCTTTAAAAAGCATATGAGTAGCTGAGCTTACCTCTTAATTGCCTTGTTAATTATCTAGTTCATGAAATTTAATTTTATCTCGCAGTAATTTTAGGGGGTTTCCCCCCCTCAAAGCCATGATGTGTAGGAAATCTGAAGCGTGTTCTTCCGAATAAAATATGATGAGTTTAGAATGTTTATTGTCAGTGTGCATAGAGCAGTGAAATGTGATTTCGCTGACACCCCAGCCAGCTGTACAGCGCATACAATATACATAGACAAGGACCGTAAATATAGAAACATACACAGATAGACATAGAAAAACACAACATACAAAGAAGAATGAGACTATAAATATATGGCTGTGTGACATTCACAGTATTCTAATGGGCGTATCATTATGAAATTCCGTTTCTGAATTTCCTCAGCCTGCACTGTTTTCAGGCTGGCTTGGATTGGCGCACATGTTACATGCACTGCCAGCGTGATAAAACAGGAAGCTCCACTCTCTTCTTCAGAACGCCTACAACAAGGTCTCCTTCACACACAGGGGACTGTTTGTTATGTGCCTGTAAGATAGATAGTACTTCTGCAAAAGCAGCCATAGCTCATCATGAATGGGCACAAAATAAATAGTGACAGTCAAGTACATCCAGAGAGTCACTTCAAAAAGTCAGATTTAATTCTGTCAAACTTGGGCACTTAGTTCCTTGGGTCCCATTGAAGAGCAAATGATCGTCTTTCGCCAGGAACGCAACGATGAATTACTCACTTGTTAGTCATTTGGGACGTGATAGACTCACAGCCAACTGCATTTCGCTCAAGCTTGGTGCTAAGGACACTTTCAGCTATACAGTAGCAGACCTCAGTGAGTCATCTTCTCGAGCCGACAAAAACGTTTCCTTCCCGTGGAGTTGGGTGGTCGACTGTTCACTGGGCAAATTAATTTCCAATTTGAAGTTTTACTTGTCAGATACGCAAACATGCACTGTACATTTGTGTGTTAAGATGTTTTGCTCTGTGCTTCTTGGATTATGCTTGAAAAGAAATATGCAATGTAGAAGAAAAAAAAATAATACAGTAAGATAAGGATAAATACAATTAATATAACAATAACAGGAAATTAGTAGTTGCAAAATGAATGTGTACAATAAAATCTTCACATGAGGAAGTGATGCTCATTCTGAGCATAAACAGTCTTTTACCTTATTTTCCTCTATACCATCAATACAAAGGTTAAGGCCATTTACAACCTAATGTAAGTGATCATCTTTAAGCCATCTTGTAAAAACAATAATCCTGACCATCATCTTATCGATAGGAATTGCAGTCGATCAATAGGTAGCATTGCGGCTTTACACCACCTGGTTTGTGGTTTCCAGCTCTGACCTTTTGAGGGGGGAATTGTTTGCCTGTTGCTTTTCGTTTCACAGTCTAAACACTTTGTTTACATTGCGTGCTTTATTTTGAGCATTTCATGGAAAATGCCAAAAATGCATTAAAAAATTGAAGATAAATGAGGAAGAGGATGATCAGCATTAAGGTAGATGGACTCAGTCTCCAACAATGAATTTGCCTTCGGGGAGCCCAATGAGATAAAGAGAATACAAAATGTTCAGGAGGAATGCCATACTTATAGTCTCTAGGAGTAAACATTAAGTTGACAGGTGAACAGCTGTCTTGAAGAGCCCATAGAGAATGTGAGTGTCCACTCCGTGATGGACTGGCATCCTGTCCTGGAGGTACCCGCCTCATGTGCCCCGCTTGCAGGTATTGGCTCCAGGCTTGGCATGACACAGAATAAGCCGATATGGAAACTGGATGGATAGTACTATTAAGACTCATGGTGATATATGGGATAAAACTCTTAACAGAGAAAAGCAAAGGCAAGCTGACACATTCACGCCTTTTATCTTTGATATGCGGCCAAGTTCTAGATCAATATCACATCCACCTAGTTTGTTAGATTTTATGTTTTTGCATTATTTACTCCGTTTTTTCTCCATTTCAGAGTTTTCAATAAAACATCTATAGCTTGTAGATTTTATTATCCAACCACATTTTCTAATTTTTTTATTGTTGTCTTTTTCAGGGAGTTTTGTTTTTGGTTCTCTTCCTTCAGGGCAGCATGAGTCCTACACTGTCTGCGTTTGAAGCACTGCGTGTGCAGGCTATGTCAATAAGATGTCGATGCAGTTCTGCTCCGCTTTCAGTCCAATACTGCATGTGAGTGTTGTTTCCAGGACCCCTGGTACTACAACTGACAGCATCTAGGTCGGTCCTATTAGTATTTATGGTTCTAAAAATGCAGACCTGGTCTGGCGTTCTCTGTACACGTAATTGGCTAGGAGGATTGGAACAGGGAAAATCTGACCTAATCATATGCATGTAATCTACATTATTTATGTATCCATACATTTGGGACAGATATAAAGTACAATTTTTTTTAAAAGACATCAGTTAGCAACATATGTACATGAGTGCTGTAGCTCCAGACCAGAGTCAGAAGTCAGTAGGGTAGAATTCCCGAATTTCTCAACACCTCTTAATGGTGATATACTAACTATTTTGAATTCTACCTTGCAGATACTCTCATCATTCCTGCGCAGTGTCATATTCTCGTGGGAAAATACAGATTCATAACCAGATGTGAAACACATGGCTTAGTTTTTTTGCATTTTATTTCATATTTCCGGAGGATTCTGTGCCCATACATAAATTCTGTTTTGATAAAGTCATAACTTTCATATATTCAGCTGTGGCTCACGTGTGTCCCATGACTGAACTACAGCCTTTGGGCATTGCCACCATTGCCATTTCCTGTAATGTTAAAGGAAGCAATATGTTGAATATGCTGGCCTTGAGAAGAGGGAAAAATGCTTCTAGAATTTTAGGAAATTGCAGGAAAGAGCTTCTGCATTTGACCAGCTAATTTGAGTGGTTGATGTTTCAGGATTTTATTTTTTTTATATCCTGAAGCAAAGAAAAGAGGCCCAAATCGCAGACAGTATAGCCATACTACTGAGTCGACATTTTCTTGTTGCGTGTTTGGTATTGCCATTCCTCCAAGCCCACAAAAGTGTTTCATGTACTTGGAAAAGGGGGGAAAAACCCAACTCGCTCCGCTTCACTTTCTCAGAATGCTCTGCTTTTAAAGATATCACTTTAAAAGAAACCGGTTTAATGGAGCAACGGTTCCCTCGTTCCCAGCAGGGAAAGTGAGTTGCCCTGCCAGGCAATTTGAAAATATAAAAAATGCATGATGAAATATGATACAAAGTCATATGTAAAGTTTTGAATTAATCATATGCTGCCGTACCCTCAGGGAAAGGTATTTAAGTGCTTGACCTGACATTCGCTATAAGCAGCGTATTCTACTCTTATTTATTAAGATGCCTGTTGTCCCAAATAACAGAAATACTGCTGAAGACAAAATTAAAAACATATATTCATCCATCTTCCGACCACTTATCTTGATCTGGGTCGTGGGCGAAAAAAACACAGATTCTCCACCCGATTTTAATGTCTTGTGATAGAAATCCCTCTAAAAGATTTGTATTGAAAGCATCATGATGTATAGCACATATTAAAAAGTTACGGGATTGTTTTATTGTTGCAGCTATTTTTCTTAATGGAAGATCCTGTCATCACACATCTTGAAACAGATTTCGAGGTGGAAATTAGTGTTTTTGTTCCACAAAGCAAGATTTCTCAGTTAGCTGGGTTTACTTAAGCTAGAAGTTGTGATTTTCCAGTAGGAGTTTAGGTAAAGAGCATTCCTATTGAACAATCATAACTTCAAGCTTAAGCTAACCCAGCTAGCAGAGAAATCTTGCTTTGTAAAACACCCCCCTGGTAGCATTCTGGCTACACCAGACCTCCCCTTAGTCTTGCCTAAAGCCCTGTTTTCAGTGCCTGGTGACATTACAGTGAATCTTTGTAATGCATCATTAGTGTAAGGTGAACTCCACAGAACAAAATCTGAAGAATCTCTAAATGTCAGAGTGCAGAGTTCTTCAGGGTTACACTAGTGACATCATTGCAATACCATTAACAAGAGGCCGGGGAAAACAGGTATTTCTGTAACTCATTTACTTACAGCTGCCTTAAATAAATAAATGAACAAATAATAATAATAAAAAATTGGTTAAACATTAAATTAGGCCACCATTAAAATAAAACATTCTGAAATATAAATAGCCCATACAAACAAAGCTACACCCATTTATCCGGCTTCCAAGCACTTAACCAGAATGGGGTCTCGGTGAGCCTGGAGCCTGTCCCAGGCAGCCCAGTGTGTGAGGCAGGGGACACCCTGGACAGGATGGCGACCCACCCCCGCTCCCCCAATATGGGACAGTACATACGCTCCACACGCACACAGTGAGGGCAGGATTCACGCCGCCAGCTGGGCAGGCGTGAGGTGACAGTGGTACCCAACGGCGGCACTCAGAACTTTTTAGCAGCTGAGGTAGCCTACATAATGACACTGACAAACTTCTTTTATTAAACATACATAATTAACCAAATTTGCTTTGCAGTGTTCCTGCAATAGTGAACCAAATACTGTAAGTAAAAGAAACATTGTTTCATTGGACCTGCACCTTGTTATATTTGTGCTGGACTATACTGGTCTTATACGAAGATTTACTGTCGTTATAATAACACATTAACTAAAGTATAATGCTTTTTTGTCACCTCATTTCAAGCATTTTTGTTCACACACAACATAGCATTCTTGGTTGAAAAGTATCATTAAAATTGGCCGAAACATTTATAACATTTATAACAACAAAAAATTGTGCCACAGTATATGGGAAAGCCAGCTCCTT
>JAABNX020000008.1:17583152-17600471 GCA_015163995.2 Mormyrus lacerda | reverse complement strand
CCAGTGACCAGCGATCCGGAAACGCCACTGTGGCAGCGTGTGCTTCTCAAGGATGGATGTGTGGGCTGGTGCGTAGGGTTCACTCTTCCCATGCCATTGGTTATTGAAAAATGATGGCATTTTAAAAGGTGCCCTTGCTATCTGTGTTTAACCTGGCGGGCAGCTGCAAGACATTTGGCATGCTAATGTGCTCAGAATATTACATTTTTTTGTGCGATCCATGTCCTTGCTCTGTGTGGGATTATATTACGGGAAATCTGACAAACCATTGGTCTTCAAACCACTACTATTTACATAATAGTCACAAATTAGACACCTGTTGATATTACAGTAGCCAAAAGCGGTGATGAATGCTTGATGACCCGTCCGGCTCACCTGGCAATATGGTCGCCAGAAATAAGCTACAGATGAAAAATTCATATACGAAACCTGATTCGCTGTCTAAAATTGTATCGACTATCTTAATAATCTCACCTTGCTTTTGATAACCTGTCCAGCATGAGCCTACAGGCATCCACATAATTCATATAATCTCACATTGTGTTCCCACAGCATGGAGATTTTAAAGGCATTTAGCTTCAAGATTCATGATTCCTGCTTACTGTGCTACTTAAAGATGATATTTTGCAATCTAAACGCGAACATATGTTCCTTTCACAGGAAAGGTGCAAGTCAGGTTGTTAACCATTAAAAAAATAAAAGTTAAACTAGCCTCTTTACTTACTCAGATATTTATACAGTTGGTCAGTAAAACATGGAGGTTTCTTCTGCTCTTGTTTATGGATCTGTGATTCTACGAAGAAAAGCCATACAATGTAGGTAGCAGTTTAAATTAAATGGTTTCCTAATCCATAAACATCAATTGGAAGTGTACACAAAAGCTGCTGAATGCATAAACATTTTTACATTCTTACATTCTTAGCAATAATGACGATTTGTACGAATAGCTAATGTTTATATTAAATCTGCAGTCCTGCGTGACTCTAAATCTAAGACGCTGTAATTGAATCAAGTGTCAGCCCAAAAAGATCTATTTAAGGAAGCACATACCATGACATTCATGAGTGTGATCTAATCAGACCCTTTGAAAGGCTCTCCTTACACACTTGACCATGTTGCACTTTCCCTAAGCGCACAATCTTCTCGAAACTCGAGTGCTACAAGCCGCTCTCTGTTGTCCTCGCAGTTTTTCCTGCCATATTGAGTTATCCTTATTCAAGATGCCTTCCTCTTTTCACCCATGCTCTTTTGTGATTTGCCCTATTTCAAAAGAGGTTTCTTTGGCCTCTCTGATTTGTCCTTCTATGACAAACGCTCGGTATTTAGACTAGTGAATCCTACAGTAGATTTTCATCCCGTGAAGAGTTTCATTCTTAGGTCAAGGCACCATCTTCTAGTTGGTCGAGGTCGTTTGTTAACGGAGAGGAATAGAAGGCACCCTTTGTCGATCATCACTCTTCTTTCTTAACCTTTATACCAGCATGCAGACATGCTCGGCCTTACACAATGGCTTTCCCTCCATAGCAAATCAATAGTGCATAACCCATGCCAGGATGTGGCACCAGCCCTTTACTGGGCACATTCACACACTATTCACTCACACATGTACACCTAAAGACAATTTGGTAACTCTACTAATTTCAGCATGTTTTCGAACTATGAGAGAAAACTGAAAACTGTAGTACACAGACGAAACGCCACAGGGAGAAGAGGCAAACTCTGCACACATGGAGGCATTTGCGGAAACTTGAACCCTGGTCCCAGTCGTGTAAGGCGACAGTGCTAACTACCGTGTCACTGTGCCGCTCTATTGCATTAACCTTATTGCTATTTTCTATTCTGAGCAAATGAGCTTGGTGACATTTCACTAAATGTAAAAACGAAGAAATGCTACAAATCCCCAAACATCTTATACATCAAAAAAAACAAAAAAAAAATAGATATGTAAAAATAGATTTCAAAGTGGGATGTCAAAGTGCATGTTACTGGTGCAGTAGCATTGCTGATACTTTCTTTTAGAAACTCATTGTCAGGAATCACTCTTCAAAAACACTCTTATCCCGGGTCGGTGAAATTGCTTCACATCTCTCAGATCAGTGTGACATCTGTCAAAACAGATTTAGGGAATCAAAAAGTTCCCCACCAGTGCTACTTCAATCTTTTTATAGCAATTTTCTGTTGCCTGTTTTTCCATAAGCACACTTGCACCATAATGGCATTTCTTATTTTTAGCGTAAATGTGATTTTTAGTACAGCATAATACGCAGTATGTTATGTTGCTCAAAAATCATATTTCTACTTACAAATAAGAAGTGTTTCCACCTTGTTTTGCAGGTGTACAATTTGCCCCCAAGGGTTTAAATCGGTTGCATTTGCCCATTTATATCACCATAGCAGGGAGCAAAAGCCATTATCCCTCTCGGATTTTCACCCGCAAACTTTTGTCCACAAGCACAAGTCTTTATCCACTACACCACTTATAAAAACTAACCAATGATTACTGCCACTTATTGAACATATCCAATGAAAGCAAGTTGGCCTCATTCAACATGTTGCTTGTTTTTGTTTCCTTTGTATCATCTGACCTACTCCGTTTGTGAGCCCATAAGGAGAACAAGGTGCTGTTGGTTATCTGGATCAGACTGGTTGGCTATGGTCCCACACCCAGCAGGACCTGACGCTCCGGAAGTCCCCCACTCAGCACCCCGGACGTGCCTGGAAAGAAAGGGGTGCGGGAGCGGGGGTCAATGGCTGGATTCAGCTCAATTAAAATTGTGTTTTGAAAGCCCCCGCATGAATAAAATATGTACATCATGGACAAGAGCATTCTCCCCCTCCGAGATGAAAAATTCATCCAGGGGGTAGGAGAGTCAGCGGAAAAAGTGCCTCCTGAAACACTCAGATGGTCTGAGGCACTTAAGCGGTATTAATAAATCAGGAAGGTACAGACAGCTTTCTGACGGGAGATGCTGGAGTGTCACGCATCCCCTGTCCGCAGCTCCACAGGAGGTGAGTACAGGATGACAAACATGCCCGGTTTCCCGCACCTCATCCAATCACGTGCACTTCATTAATGGTACGCATTAAAAAAGTTAAAGTAAAATGTCATTTATTTAAAATTAATACATGTTAAATATTTTAATCTATCAACCACAGATTGTGCAAGATATCAGCTGGTTCCACAAACTGTCAAACAGCTGGTGTTCACAAACTGTCCCTGTGACAGTTTAAATCCCAAGAGGGGAAATGCTGTTCGGTTATTTCTCCTAAATTGGCTCAGTAAATGTCCAGAAGCACAAAATCCTAAGCGTTATGCTCAGAGGTATACAATGCGATAATGGGTAACACTTTACTTTAGGGGACACAAATAATGTTGCATTATGCTATTACTTATGTAGTAGTTAACCACAAGCTAAGTCTTAGTTACATACTGTTCCCATGTTTGTTCATCATTGCTGAATCGTCACATCTTTTATCTCAAGCAAGTATTATATTTGTTACTATTAGGTATGTAATGAAGAATCGCAAATCTGTTAAAAATCCATGTAAATGTATGACTGGCTGATGTGGAAAATAAATCGCTACATTAGGAGTGCTTCACAGTACTTTAACAGTATAATATGTCACTGTGTATTCACGTCGACGTTCTACATTAGTCTTTGGTTTTGACCGAACACGAGATGGCGAGCAAATTTGAAATTGAGGACACTACGGTGTGGTAGCATTTTAGCTTTTCGGTAATCACAAATGAAAACGGTGAGGAAATCACGGACAAGTCAAAAACTTCGTGCAAACATTGTAAAAGACTGATAACAGACAAATAGCACACTGAACATGAATCAGCACCACAGTGAGCTAAATTCACTGCCAGAGCAAAGATTATTAAAAAGATTATTAAAAGTATAAAAAGTACACTCCAACATCCTAACATCCCTTAACAGCTTTAATATACTTTAATAACAAACATTACATGATTATACAATTCTAATGTTTGTTATTAATGTATATTACAGCTGTTAAGGGATGTTTGGATGTATACCTGTACGTGCATGATGTTTATGAATGATTTCTGAATACTTAATGAATACATTATGAAGGTGCACTGAACGTTTTATGAATGCAATGTAAAAGCATTTTAAAGGTGCAGTTAATGTAAAGTGTTGCCATTTATTTATTTGAAGAATTTTTAAAATTTATTTTGATTTGGGATTTTTTTTTTAAACAGTATTTATTTAATTTCAGTTGCACTGTTAAGAAGAGGACACATTTTACACAGTTTAGACAGATAACTAAAGGAATATTTTTGAATAAATTTGTCTGCAGCTCATCCTGTTAAAAATCATGAATCGTATAGAATCCTGAGTAGAGTGTATTGTTACATTCCTAGTTACTATATCTGTTAAATCTGTAAACCTTTGTGAACTACTGAATGAACCACTGAAAGAAGTACAGTAGAAACAAATAATGAATAACACATATAAAATAACTGATCTCATGTTAATTCATCGTTAATGATTCATGATTCATCTCTCATCAAGCAGTTACTATATTTGTTAGTTCATTCTGAAGGAACTACTAAGGAAATATTGCAGGAACAACTAATGATTAACACATGTGAAATACTGATCTCAACACAAGTGAAATGCTGATACTTCTTCCATCCAAAGTAGCAATTATATTTATGCATGATTTGTTCATGATTTGTACATCAGTAGTAACTCAGTTACTACTAAGTATTTGTGTTCTCAAAGTGGTAATAATCATATGTTAGCATTGATATCGATATGACAAAAATACACTTGTACGTTTTTGATACGAACATCAAGAAATGCTTCCAGCTGTTTAATTTGATTTTGATTGGAGTGATTTATAAGTCCCAGTGAAACACGTAAAAGCAATACAGAATGATGGATTGCTAAAATACCAATAAGTTTGATGTCAACATTGTTATATCATTCATATTTCAAATTTTCTAAAATTACTCACACATGATTTACAACAAATTCAAAAATAATTAGGACATACTTACTGTTCATTCACAAGAACAAGTAATGAAAGTATGTATTTCAGATTATTGCTATTCAGTCTTACAAAGATGTGACAAATAAAAAGACATACAAATGTGAGAAATGCAAACAAAGAAAACTAAATAAAAATATAGCAATATAATTATATAATAATAATAATGATTCTTATAATTATTATTTTTATTATATAGATTATGTAGATAATAAGTCCACCAAAAGATGTTTATAATGTAGTATACAACATATATTATTTTTCTTCTATTTTGACTAATTATAGTGTTGTAAATAGTGGAATTTAAAATTATGCATATGTTTTGATTCGCTAAAAGCTTCAGTCACGTTAATGCCAATGATGCCCTTCGAGATTCACAATAACAAGATTTATTTTACTGTAAGAACCACCATTATAGCTATATACCACCTTATGAATGGCAATTAAATGTTTTCAGAAGTCTTGGTAATTTCTGTCTCCACGGAAACATTGAGGCTGACGATAAGATGAACGGCAGCTTCGTGTTGCATGACACAAATGTGCAGTCGCATAAATTTCATCGCTCCCAGTAATGTGAAGGAGAGATGTTTGAGCTGGGCTTTAATAAAGCATTCCTTCATGAGTGCTTAGTGTACCCTGCCAGTTTACTGCCGTGTCCTCGCTTAGGAGCCCTTGAACTCTGAGGCCGCATCGATTCACTTCTCATGCCGCCAAGTCTCTGTTCTTCCCAGGGGCTTATGGGAAGGTAGTTCAGGCGCTTACTGTGACACAGCACAAGTGCATTGTAAAAAGCCGACGACTCAGAAGGAAGGTGCACTATTTCATAATTCTCCCCTTCTATTTTCCAGTAAAAGGACAGGCCTCTTCCGTAGACAGAGCTCTGGCACAATGGGCAGAAGACTCAATAACTCAATAACCCTGTATTGGCAATACTGAAGGCCCAAAGCCTATGCACTTATTCAAAGCCCTTCATTTATGAAAAGCCCACTTACATCTCATTTGCAGTTCACAGTTTTAAAGGATGATTTACGTTAAATTTAATGACCGATTTGCATTGCTCCAAAATACATCCGAAAAAGGCCCAATTAATGCAGAAAGCGGACAGTTCACATGAGCAGATGATGTTTAGTCTACAGCCTACAGACCAAGAGGCTTTTTGTAGCGACACAAATTCTAGCAGTTAAGCACACCTGAGTCCATCTATTTATTTTCCATATCCGCTTGTCCTGTGCAGGGTCACGGGGGTCCAGAGTGTATCCTAAGGCAGGGAATAACCCAGGACGGAGCGCCAACCCAGCACATGGTACTCACACCATTCATACTTACCAACAAGCTGGCAATTCTTATTCATCTTAGCTTTTTTTTGGGTGAACCCAGAGGCACCAGTGCTAACCATTGAACCTCCATGCCACACCATATGCAGGGTCACAATGACAAAAGAAATGTATCACGCTTCTGCTAAAAATTCTGGGCCCCCAGATAAAACGAGACTTTAGATGTTGGGGGGTGGGGGGGATGTGGCATGCAACAGTACATTTTGGGGCCCATTTAAAATTCTAGGCCTAGATCTCCATGCCCTTTCATCGCCCCTGATCATGGCATTGGGTGTGAAAAAAAATATACAGTTTTTCTTGTGAATGTGCACAAGAGGGCCCAGGCCATTTGCAAGTTTGCAAGCATGTTATTTGAAGATAAGGCAGACAGCCGGTATTAAAATAAACAAGAGGAACTTTAAGGTAACTGTTATCTTAAGGGAGCTGTGCAACTTTGACATTTAGGTATCTCACAGTGCAAGTCAGTAATATGCATTGAGATGCATTCTGGTTCCTGCATGACGGAGAAGCTCAGTGTATCCTGGGGCATTTTCCTGTCATTTATTCTAATGTTAAACAGAATGCTTTTACTGTAGCTTGGTGACTTAGTGATTTCCTCAAGCCTTCTGGGCTGGTGGTTCAAATCCTATCTCTCCTCCTTGTGTGTGGAGTTAAAAACTACCATCAGTATGTGTGTGTGATTGTGCCCTGAGATTCCATCCAGTGTGCGGTTGGCTTTCTGCTGTGTCCCTAACTCTAGCATTTTTATTCTGAATAAGTACAGTAAGAGAAAAACAGGCCTAAACTGAGGTTGTACAACTGCAAGATATCTCCCTAAATAAGATTAAAAATTCCTAGTATATTATTTATATGGATCTTTTTTCTGTTAATATAGAGATTAATGAGGTATATATATATATATATATATTTTTTTTTTTTAAATAAAAATGTATGCACACAAACCCTGCGCAGATGAATAACAGTGTCCTGAAAGAGATTTTGTGTATTTTTAATGCCTTGGATTGGAATGGAATGACTTGTGTTTCCTGTCTAGACATAGATGCACGTGTGCTTGTGTCACTAGGGAAGTGGAGAGTGGGGGGGTTGAATAGAAACCTCAGCTGTGGAAGTTGCCGATGAGTAAAGGGGGAGGAGAGTGAGGGAGAATACAAAGAGCCCTACTCTCTGAAGCCCTCTAATTTAAATGGGGGGGGGGGGGGGGCTGTGGGAAGGCAATCACTCCCCAGCAAACTGTAGCAGTACACCAGTCTGTCTCACTGTTAATATACAACAGTGTTTCCCAACCCAGTCCTTGGGGACCCCCCAGGACAGGCTAGGAGGGACCAGCAAGAACGTGGACTGTCTGGGGTCCCTGAGCAGCAGATTGGGAGACTCTGGTATACAGCGTTCAGCGCTCTTCTGATCTCCTTGTCTTAAAGGATAGAATTTAGAAGAAGTATCCCTAATGGAATTACCTCAACCTCCTATCATACCACCGTTCTTTCTTCTACATTTTTCTTAAGAATTCTACATTACACAACTCAGCAAAAGTCAAACTGAGACTAATTACATTACAAGATCCATCTACCCACCCATCTATTTTCTATACCCGCTCCTCCTATGCAGGGTCCTGATAGGATGGGGCACTGACCGATCACAGTGCACTCACACCAATCCCATTTATGAACGATTTGGCAACTCCAGTTCTCCTTAGCATGGTTTTGGATTCCACACACATGGAGCCTTGGCATAGACTCAAGCTCTGACCCCAGAGTTATCAGGCAACATCGCTAATGACTGCACCACCGTGTCACCTCTACTGAAAGATCATTTTTTAATTTGTCAAATTTTCTTTTTATTTACATTTTTCTAAACTCACATGCTGCAGTCATGTCCTCTGTTACTGAATATTTTAAACCCAGTGCTATGTAGCAAAACTGCTAAAATATGTGTTCCACGTAGCATAGAGAAGTCAGAATGCTGTGTTTGACTTCCTGTTGCAAATTCACACTTGTAACATGGTTTTAATGTCATCCAGAACCATGGCCGCTGTTTCTGAAAAGTTCGCATTTCTAAATAAACCTCGTGTGCAATCCAGCAGTTTATAAAGAATAAAAGCACAAACATGCCTAAAGACAGCTCAAAGAACAAAATAATTTTGCATGAATAATGAAATATTTCATTTCAGGAAAGTCTCTATACTTTCATCCATTTCTATTTCAAATCTTAAATGCAGAATAATATGCGTCATGAGAAATGTATGCAAATGATGTACAGGCTGTTTAAAACCACTGACATCAAGAGCACAGATTTGGGTGTGGACAGTAGGAACATGACCCTGCCAATATTGTGTGAGTACAGTGGGTGTTTAGGCAGCTGAGGGGGTTCGGGGCTGATTTGGTAATTTGGTTCCTTCCTATGCGCATCCGAAACCTGTGACCTTGTCTGACATAAACAGGTCATGCGTGCAGTGCCAGTTGGCCATCTTCTCCTGAGGGGACAGCCCCCCCTCCAGCAAGTTTCACCACTGGCGCCCCCGTGAGACACAGTGAAATCGGGCAGTGATGTTTGCCGTGGGGGGGATAGTGAAGCTTCCCTTAAGCACCACATGGATCCTTTGCAATGGATCCTTTGTGCAGAGGGTAGGAAATTACTTTTCTCCGAGCATTTCAGCCCTGGGGTGCATCTGATACGGACATAGCAGCCCACCTGCTGGGGGCCACCATGCCAGCTCGTCTGGACAGGGGGGAGGGGGGCGCGAGCACGGACTTGGCAGAGCGGAAACTCGCTGGCGTGTGCTCCTGGTTTTTTAAGTCGACCTGAAACAGAAAGGTTACCCTCAAAGCTGCAAATTACAGCATTTCTCCCTGATAACAAGTCCATGGGTGTTTTGCGTCATTTTAGGGCAATTCGTTCAGCAGCTGTCTTGGGTATACTCTGAAGGCTAGCCAGCTAATCTGAGCGCTCCGTCTTTCCAAGGGATTGCCCGGAGGAGGACAACCCAGATCAGAACTCATCTTATATTGAGATGCTAGAAGGGAAACCAAGATCAGTAGCTACATACGAATGGTGCTTTCAGTGTCAGCACACTGGGCTGCATTTATTCATTTGACCAATGTTTTCTTGAACTTAAGAAAACCGGATCAGCCAGGGTGATTGAGCAATTTGGGGTTAAGGGCCTTGCTCTTGCAAAGCTGAATGAGCGGCCATCTCATCACAGAGTCTTAACCCACTGAGTAACTCAGAGCATGAAACAAGGCAGAGAAGTAAAGAATTTTACAGCCATGCAGTCCAGATACAAAATTATGTTTCATCATTGATTATACATATTACACAACTTTTCTGAGCAGTACAGTTTATCATAAGAAACACCTGCGCATTCTACAATTGTCTGCCAGCATATCTCACGTTAACTCCTCCTGTGATACTGAAAAGCTGTGTAATACATGCCTTCAGGCGCCTATCAAGGCTTGGCAAAGCTATTCTCTGTAAGCTAGTTACACAGGCTGAAGAAAGGTCAAGTTATAGGTTGCATTTATTTTGTCTTTTTCCAGTTGCGCCATTTGGTCTTAAACTGCTCACAAACGTGGAAAAGGCCACTCACTGCTCATTAAGCCGGATATAAAATAAGGCAACGGCCTTGGCAACCTACAGTACTTTGTGGAGTTTTGTTATCAGTTATTAACCTGTTGGCAGCGACCGCTCTATAGGATATGTAACATGCCAATTCAAACTTCCATGTGGGATAATTGGGTTTATGGAAACGGAAAGTATGACCCAACCGTCCTCTGCGAGCCTGGAGGAGATGAAAGAAAAGCCCCAGCTCAAAAGTGGAAGCAGGCATGTTAGCGGCCGGCCCTGCTGGCGGAGGCCCAGGGAACACGGGGCCCTCGCTGCTCCATCTTGTTTCTCAGGAGCCGCGGAGGCCTCCAGTGTAAGGGCAAGCTTCAAAACCAATGACCCATGAGTGCCTGTTCTGCTTGCTTCCAATACAATCGGTATCACCGAAATGTTTACGTGGCTCCTTTGATGGTGCGGCACGAGAATGTTGGAGAAGCATATTGTTGAGGAAACAGGAATCGTACCGCGCTCAATGTGCGGGGGGGGCGGGGAGTTTCCAACACCGACAAAACCATTTCATCACTCCTCAAGACATTAGCAGCCTGTTACGGCACAAGCATCTTGACATCCATCCCTTCATCCTGCCATCTTACCATTCATTCATCCATCCGGTCCTGGGTGAAGTGGATGTTGTGCCCTAGGCAAACTTCATTGCTGGCAGCCCTCAGGAAATGGCACCCTAGGCGGTCACCTATATAACCTAATGGGTTGACCAGCATCAATCCAGCTCTCCTCCTTCCATCCATCCATCCAGTTTTCCAATGAGAGATAAACTACTGTCAGTGTGATTACAGAAGCACTAGCATCACCAAAAATCACGCACTCACACATCTAGATGGACAAGCTCACTGAATGCTTGTCGGTCATCAGGATGATTTACCCTCAGAGGAAACTCCTGCTTTCATGCATTCCAAGTGGCCCCCAGAATCTCAGGGAAAGACACCCGTCAATCACGGGATGTTCCAACCAGGGGCGTGCTTAAAATTCCGATCTGCTCCAGACGATGTGATGTTGCAGACAAAAGGGCGTTGAATTGGCTTGCCAGCCATACATGCATTCATCAGCCAGTCTCCAGTGAGCGTCCTGCTCAGATGTCAGGCATTTTGTCATGCATAATCCAGACGCCAGGGGACGGCCCGTCCCTTTGCACAACAGTGTGCAATGTTTAAAACCAAATAATGAAGGACGAAATTAAATGTCACTGGGCGATTCATTTTGCGCGGGCAACTTTCATGACGCTGGCTGTACATGGCGATGCGACAACTTCCGTCACACTCTGTTAACAAAGGTGCCATTTCTAAAGAGCACAAATGCAGCTTGAAAGACAAGTCGGAAAGTCTCTCCATCGTACATGCAGTTTTGTAGTTCCCTTTGTGTTCTTCACTGGAATCTGATGTGAATTATACAGACGGTGAAATGAAAGCGTAATGAAGGGAGGGGTTTATTTCTCATGGCTTTAGCATTTAGACCTTCTGCTAAGATGACTTGGGGGCTGAGGTGACTTTTGATTATATCTGCTTATTTAGATTGAGATAAGAGTTCAGAAAACATTGAAAGATGCTACAAAGACCCTTGATGATTATTTTGCTTTCCGTACAATTAGCAGACCTGACCCCTGACCGCGGGGGTAATTGAACACTCGGTGTAGAGGCTCCCCCATCCATGGGTATCAGACAAAGCCGCCTTTTCTTAGCAGCACTGCTCTCAACCGCAATCAGGCGACCACCGACTCAATCCCTCAGCTCTGTGTCAGAGCTAAATGCCTCACCTGCATCGTATGTCGGCTTCTGTCAAGTGCCTGTCAGCCTTATCTTTAGACAAAAGGTGGCACATGAAGCTACAGGCAGGTAATAAAGAGGAAGCCCTGTGCCCACAGCGGGTAAGCGGACCCCAAGGTCAGCCGGGGCCAGCAGCCTTGATCCAGGAGGTTGATCCGATCTGGCCCTATGCGCTGGCTTTCAACTTGAGCCGGAGTCCGTGAGAAGGGGTGACCCAATCCCTGTCTTGCCTCCCTCCGACGAGTACTGCCCCCACCCAGAACATTTCCTGAGGGATCCAGGCTTTGACACAGCACTGCAGCATGCCAGTACCTGCTCAATTACCCTCCTGTCTCCAGCCCCACGTAAATTTGCAGCATCCCCATGGCCTTGCTATTCCCACCCCAGGATCAATGACAGGGAAGTTCCCTATAACCAGAGAATCCTGAAACAATTTTCAGCTTCTCCATAAGTCCTGCCCTCCACCTCAAGAAACCACAAAAAAAGGATGAAAGGACATCCCCCCAGACGTGTAAGATAAGCTGGATAATTTAGCACCGTGCCACGGCGTCCCTCAAACACATCACTGGGCCGCCAAATTATTTGCCCTTAAAATTTTATGATTCGTAACGGCACATTTAAAAGCGGGCAAGCCTTAAAAACCATTAAATAAATGATGAAGAAAAAAAAAAGAACAGCCTTAAAAATTTGACCCCTTAAGGATGACAAGAGAGACTAATTCAGATTAATGAGTTATAAACTGACTTCACTTGCCTCTTTGGTCCTTGAAGTAGCCTCCATCAGCGATAATATTGATGAAAAATGCATTGATATAAGTTTCTATGTCTTTCCTACCATTGTCTGGAACATTAAACTGTCATATTAGCCATGCAGTTATATTAAGTTTAAATAATCTAATTCATTGTGTCCGTTGTTTCTGGGATGGGCTCCAGACCCCGACAAGCCTGTGTTGGACAAGCAATATAGAAAATGAATGAATGGATGAATAAATGAATGAATGAATGAATGAATGTAATATCCATCTGCATTATATATGCTAAGTGCCATCATTTTGTTGTTTTAACCAGCTTACAGCATGTATGTGCACAATACTCAACACTCAAGGGACACTCAAGAGACACAAACCTCTCAGTCTTTTGGTAGCAATGCTAGTTCCTCCTAATTCGCCTCTACATTTCTGAGCAGGAGAGTTTCCCCATTATCCATCATTGCACAGCCCGTGTCCAGCAGAGAAGCCTTTTGCTACATTCCCTGTCAGGCAGAGTCTCCCCACACAAGCACTGAGGATTTATCTGACATTCTGTGCGTTCCTACTTTAATAAGGCATTTAACCCTATGTGCTGGATCTGCTGAATGAGCTGAAGGTATGATGCAATTACGGGACAGGCAGCCTGTGTCGTCTGTAGCTTCCCTTGTCTGAAGAGACAGCTAGAACTTTCTGGTGTCTATTAGTAGTTCAGGCAGCCATGATGTGAAGTAATGGCCATTTGCTCCATCGTATGACCATTACCTGCCCAATGTGAATTTGCTGCATGTGTGGAAGCTGTATGTGATGTGGCACTGTGAAAATGTACTGTCACGTGGTGCTTATTCTGAGAACTTTTAATAACGACGCGTCAGGGTGTTTGTATATAGACTGAGGCATACATCAAATTCTCTGAGACTTGCACGACCACCATATTGTTTAACATTCGTTAGCTTTATTATGGACGTAAATTATGCATGCTTCAATATGGTATGTTTCTCACCCGTAACAACAGCAAATGTACCTAAAAACCACTAATTTTTGATAGAAGATGGCCCCAAAGGTTTATAGCTGGACTTGATCCTAATAAAAGGTCATGAAGATAATGTTTATTTGTTTATTTATTGATTGATGGATTGATTTTTTCATTGCCCCATTGGTACCAGACTTCTATCACCTAGCGGAGGAGTCCTAGGGCAGGAGTCCGCACAGGGGTAGCGCCACAGAACCACTGGCCTTTGCTGAAAGCTGATTGGCCCCCGGAGTGACCCCTACCCTGTCACTCGTCGATTCATGGCGTATCATTGAGGCGATCGTCAAAAAAGTTGGGCCTTCTCTATGAATTATAACTAAGTCCCGACCGTAAAAAATCCTACAGTCGCCCATGCCCTCGAGCTGTAATTACAGCCATAGAAAAGGACTGGCTGCTGAGATATCCCATTGAGATCCAAGAGGTAGTCTTCAGGGAGAAGAATACAGAGGCAGAAAGATGCAGACCTGTTTCGTACCTTGTCCAAGGCTCTCTCTCCCTCTCATGTCTCCATCACAGGCTGCACTTAAAACGATGGAACAATATCCACTCACTTTACAGGTTTCCTTTAAATTACATCATGCACAACAGCCAACAAAGGCAGATATAATAACTATATTACATAAAATTGACGCAAGTAAAAAGACCTCCCCCCCGCCAATTTTTTTTTCCTTAAGAGGAAAACCTAAGAGGAAATGAAGTGAGATAAAAAAAGATTTGAAAGAGAAATCTTTCTTCAATAATGTAAAGAAACAATGCTGTATGACTCTGTAGTCGCTTGGATACTCTGCAGCCCACGCCCTCTTTGCGGCTGACTCTTTCGCACAGTGAACTTCCTGTTCGCCATGGCAGGCCTTCCCCTAAACCAACAAAGTATCCCAAATTCAGCTTCTTGTCCTTCTCTTTCATTCCAGGTCAGCAAAAACACTCTGAACCATCACCTTGTCATATGTGTGTCTCCATACTCACCTATCAGCAAAGGAAATAAGCAGTTTTTGAAATGCCAAGCCTCATATGCATTCTGCGTCGCTGTTTGTTCGTAAGGTTTTCGTCAAGGTGTCAACTCATGGATATACAGACAGTCAGCAGATCAGGCAAATTAGGTCTGCAAAAAATAATCAGGCCTCGATTGGACGGCAAAGCCTCAGGAAACCGCAAACCATGTGACGTAAAGGGAGTTGGAAAAACATCTGAAGCAAAAATCTCTGATTTCACGGCATCGGGCACAGAATATATAATTCACCCCCAGTCTCAGCTTAAAAGCTTCACAAGGTTATCACGTTACTGTGCATACATTCACTCTCAGACATCATGCTGGAATAAGGGCCCAAAATAATTTTAAACATTTCAAAAAAATGAAAAAGAAAAGAATATCTGAGTAGCAGAATGTATGAAAATATCAACCAGCCATGCTGCTGTTATGGCTGGCATATTGCAAAAGTCATGGGAAATTAACGTTTCCAGACGTGTCTAGAGGAAAAAAAAAAAAAAAAAAAACAAATTATCGATGAAATCTGCTGATGAGAAAAAGTCAGAGCCAATATACACAGCAGAAATCCTGAAGATCCTGGCGTAACGGTGCATACGTGTATATCTTGTCTTCATTAGGTTTTTCTCTTTTGCTATTAACACTGTCAGGGATTTATCTCAGTGGATAACATGAAAGGAAAAAAAACACGGTCTCTCTTGCAGGAATGAGGCGAAACACTGATTAAACCTGGCACATTGTTAGAATCAAACAGTGCATCCCAAAGCACCTCTTTGGCTCAGACTCGCAGGCCAAGCCATATATGCTTCTCAGTTTGCGTCTCTTGCCATGAAATGTATATCTCCGCGTTTGCAGATTCACTGAACTAGTCAGCTGTCACATAGGATTGGTTATGGCTCTGTACAAATCTGTAATTGTGCGCAGTGAGAAGCAAGCAGTGTGTATGCTGTTTGTACTGTAGGGCAACGCTCTGATTGCTCTTTACCTCTTTAATCCCAGACTTGGCACACGGAGCGTTTTCAAATGCGTAATTGCTGTTACAGACCCAGGAAAAATAGGAGCTGACAGATTCATCAGAGGAAAGAGATTTCACCTGTTACTGCATTAATCTGCATTTGCAATACACATTCGGATAAAGGTGAAATCGTGAAATGCGGCACACAGGCTCCTACCAGATGGTTCTGGTCCTATTTCAGTGCAGTGTCTACACTGAGGACTCATCTGTTATATATATTCAAGCAAATGTTTGAAATTATTTCCTGCATATTCTTAACTCATATATGCCTCTGCATTTTATGTGAACATGCTTTTCACCTTCTGTCCTGCCTGAAATAAATCATTTTGTCCGTAAAAGGATCTGCTTGAATGGGCTTTTCTTGTACTTGTGCAGCTGATGGAGCATTTACATAATTTGGACACTTTAGCCGATTTAAACGAAAGGAAAGAAAGGGCCCTCAGTGAGGAGGGCATGCTGGGCAAGGCAGACGTGCGCCACACTGCGATATGAGAAAGAGAATGACCTTTGACCTCTGTGTTTGGTTTCGGGGGGATTTTAAAGTCAATCCTGTTGACTCAGGAGTCTTCCATTTTCTTGACTCTGCACTCAAAGGGTGGCACAGTGGATTGCATTGGCTGATGAATATTTCTCGAGAATAAAGGTCTCTGGCTGAGAAATCACTGATTGATTTGTTGACCTGACAATCGCCCTTGGTTACCTCCGGTAACCCTGCAGACATAAACTGCTGCCTCCCTCCTATAAGTTTTCAATGTGCTACAGTAGCATATTAAGACATTAATGCATCCTATACGGGGACACAGTTATATTAGGTCTGGGATGCACATATTTTCCAGACAGATATTACAGTCCCAGTAGTTCAACCGCTGTGGGCAAGAACATCATATTAACAGCTTTATTACTGACAATTTGCTTACCTTCCCTAATCTGTCCTGCCTATATTTGTTTGGCCCCACTGTAAACTGAATACTTTGAAATTACAAAGCAGAATATGTTGTTATACATCTACTGGATAATTCATTGTCGATAAGAGGTTTCATTGAGTTTATCAGGAAGTTTCTCAGTTTCACTGTAAATACTGAAATTAGACAAAAAAACAAGAAAATATTCTGGTCCAGGGACCTTTGGTGTGATCTGTTACAGACTCACCTTCAAAGCTCTCTCAATGAAATAAAAATGATTGTTTGAAAAGAAAGACTTTAAAAAGACACTAAATATAGGCACTCTGAGTGAAACCAAAGGAGTTCTCGAAATGATGAGAGCCAGGACTAAAAAAAAAAAACGAAAGGAAAAATAATCACCCACTTAGCGGCGTTGAATATCGATCCATTGATTAAAAGAAGGCTTTTAGAGTATAAGCAGTGCAAGCGATTAATAAAGGAAATTGTGAGCAGGTAGAAACAGTGACGTGAAAGTCAACTGGAGGCTGAGGAATACGTGCACGGGTGGATCAAGACACGGAAGGTCGTGCATCTACCCCAGAGGGCTAGTCATCACCGCCGCACCACATGACGTCTAAGTGTGCTGGGGAGCACTTTGAGGGCGCTGACATCTGAGGAACTTTCATTAGAGTGCGGTCGCTGTGGCAGGCCTGGGCCACAGGCACCTCGCTGTTAAGAGAGAGCCAGCGGGGCAAGCAGCTTGGGTATCACAGTGAGAACAAGCTACAAATGGCGACTTTAACATGCAAGGCTGCAGCATATCACTACGGGGCACACCTACTGGCGCAACGAAGCCGCTATTATCTGTTGGGCAAACAAAGGACCTTTCTGTTATCTGCCTGAGTCAGGAACCTTAGTGGGGGGGGGGC
>JAABNX020000008.1:17552702-17562850 GCA_015163995.2 Mormyrus lacerda | reverse complement strand
ATACCTAGCTTGAAACACAAAAAGAAAGCAAAGAACAAAATATAATAGTTCTTGCTACATTTGAAAAATAGGTACACAGATAACCTGCCTTAATATACATTAATATTGACCATCGACCTTTGCAAATACGCAAAACCCGTCGCCAAAACAATTATTCAACGCAATATGATAAAGTGGGCAATTTCATGCCTTACTGCTTGAGTTGTCATGTGCTATTCAAGTTGATTTGTAAATCGCAGCTGTCCCAACCACACATCAAGCACTACAGGAGTTAAAATAATAACAACAATAATTATTATCAAAGATCATTTTTGAATAATACAATTATGTTTAGCATAAAATAACTCAGAAAGCACCCCTGAGGAGAGGGGAGCTGTGACGCTCTCTCCGGTCATCTCACGAGAGAGAGCTGGGTGACCAGGTTGCCCAGCCTTCATCTCCTGGCCAATTTGTAAATTATCCAGTCCTTTCCAGTGGGGGGGGTATCAAGACCAGCTCCTGTGCTTTCATCACTTGATTGGCCCCCAAAAATTAGACCCAGTGCTCTTTGTTTTTTTGTGGAGTTTGTGTTTACCTCTGATTCTTGTTAGCCCATTTTTCAGCCTCTTTCCCAGGCACAATAATCCTTAAAAGAAACCTGTTACTTGGGACCGAATTCCTGTGTGGTTCTGCTTAACCTGCTGCCTCAAGAATTTCATGCATTTCCATAAAACTGTGAACGCTTGATATAAAGGCTGTTTTTAGGGACGTTCTGCCATTTGGAATATGTCTCACAGTTAACCTTAGTCGTCATCATAATCCTGTCATTCTCATGTGGTTAGCATTTTATAAACAAGACGGAGGCAGGATTTGCAGCAGTTTGTAAAAATGTCATACATTTTTTCCAATGTTCAAGTTACATGAGGTTTTCTGGAGGCACTTAGAACCACTGAATGCATTTTGGAACACTGGGATAATCATATTTTCAGGGAAATGAATTCTTCTAACTGACCTCCCATCCAGCGTGTACCCAAACCTTATGCACGATGCTGCCAGGGACCCAGAATAAGCGCTTGGAAGATGGATGGATTGATTACTGTATACGTTTGCGGAATGGCTGCAAATAAAGGATTATAATGAATTCAATTATCAAATACATCATTGTAACATAACAATAGTATGGCAGAGATAATTTTTTCCTTTTTGTGAATACCCAGGGAATCATAAGTCAAGCACCATTTTTACACTTATTCTCACCCAAAGAAAGAGCAAGATGAATTAAAATGAAACTAAGTGAATAAAATGTAAATCACTTACATGTGGGCAAATGTAAATATTAAAGTATTTCACCCACAGTTGTCCACAGAATAATGAAAATGGCGTTCACACCTTCGTCCCCTGCCACATGCGCACACACTCATCTGCAACGGCAGGACTTTGCACGCCATCGATCTAACATCTGACAAGACAAGTGCCCTTTTCCCACAGCTCACGCCAGAAATTTTTCTTCTCTCTCTCTCTCTTTGGATTCGAATTATAAAAATGACTAATGGCTTCTTTCAGTGATGCATGAGTTGTGTCTAGTGAAGGAAGTCAGGCAAGAGCTTAATAAACAGCCAAGTAGGATGCAATAAATATAAAAAGGCAAGTTCTCCTGGTCTGATTCCCATTACAGGTGCTGGGATTAAACCAGGAGCAGCTGGATGCCCTTTTTGCCTCAGAATCTCCTCCAGCCCTATTTACCCACAAAAGTA
Source organism: Mormyrus lacerda (assembly GCA_015163995.2). NCBI lineage: Eukaryota > Metazoa > Chordata > Actinopteri > Osteoglossiformes > Mormyridae > Mormyrus > Mormyrus lacerda. The sequence continues at coordinate 17,561,117 of JAABNX020000008.1, read as the reverse complement.
AATAGTGCACAGCTCCTCCAATGGGCCACTAGCTGGCCTGAGCTTCCTGCTGGAAGCCATCTATGCTCCAGCTTCCTGCTTTCTCACTCTCTTTTTCTATGGGGGGGGGGGGGTGGATTAAAATTCCCCCAGGGGCACAACGAAACCCGACCTAAATGGGAAGAAAGGTGCAATTGTATGTGAAACACAGATTGCGCGTGTTGAAAGGTTCCGCAGAGAAACCGGGAGACTGACGGCAACCGATGACCCCAATTTGCCTGGAAAATGTAGGCAAGAAGTACTAAACCATTAACATCTTTAATAACTGCAAGCGTTTAATAAGAAAAATAGGACAGAAATAAACACCTGATGCTTCCAAATTCCATTACTGTCTGAGGCTTCATTTTCCGTAACTGGGCAAGTGTGACGGCAGTTTCAGGGCCGTAAAGATGCTCAAATGAAGAAGAGCCTTCATGAGACCCATCGGACTAAATTAGATCAAACTAATGAGTCTTGGGTAGATTGATATCAATAAACCAAAATTCCACATCAGATTTTTTTTGTACTTATTAGATGTTATTAGTGAATGCCTACGCCATCGCCAGACACCAAAAACATGAAGAAAATGTATTTATGGCAACACAGAGACATGGGGGGTCCCACACCCTCAAAAAACCCTGAGATTTTCCGCCTAGAAGTTTAACCGCAAGTTATCACTTACGAATCCCTGTAACTCTATCTCGGTCCCAGCCGGCCTGTGGCCAGCCTTCTCGTTGCCCCTTTAAAACAGAAGAGGCGTAGGTCCCTCGCCTACCACAGGCCGGTTTGAAGCGGGCTGCGGCGGTGCCATCGGCGCCTCCCGCAGGCCTCACGTGACACGCCAGCCGGGCAGAGTGCCCTCTCTGGGCCGGTGACACTGCATTCATGTCTAAAAGGAAGTTAATTGGTTTGGCATGACACTGCTGAAGGCAATTACAGTGAGAGCAATGAGAGGGTTTATCCTCATCTTAATCCCGCAATGCCGGTAGATTGATGCCAGACTTGAAAACATCTGCACAGGGATGTAATTAGGCTGTTTGCGGATACATAAGGAGGAAAACACATATAGAAAAAAATGTGCCATGTGCTGCAAAATCCAGCACAGCAGCCTCACCCCAATGAAGAAGGTGATGTTTAAGTGAGTATATTTTAAATGGTTGTTAACCAGTCAGTGAAGGTCAGTAGAGGGCAGCTGTAGCTGCATGTGTTATACAAAAATAAAATGTTCTCTGTGTATTTGTGCAGCTGATGAAAAATCCAGATAATTCCTGGGTGTTACTGTTAGTTAGGAAATAACTATAGTCTTCAGCCTTCAATGTATTATGTGCGACAAATATTTCTTGTAATGTTTGGTCCAATCACGTAAAATAACTAAAAAAAAAAAAGGATACGGTGATAGAAAGTTTTCTAAGTGGCAGCGAAAGTCTGGAAATAGCCGTGTGCAGTGTGTCGAGGCGGGTCATCTGGAAATTCCATTGGCCGTTTTGTGGCTGGGGAGTAATCTGGCGAATTGCAGTGTCGGTTTTCTGATTTGTGCTGAATAGCTGTTTGCGAGGGGGCCGCTAACACAGCCAGGGCGAGCCCACGCCACAGTATTTCATACCGGCTGCTGCCAGAGTGCTGCGGTTTCTTCTGAAGGTCTCATGCTGGAGGAACAAAACCACCCTAAAGGGGTTTCACTGCGCAGCCCTTGGACGTATTTTTCTTTTCCATAAAAGTATACGTCTAGCTGGAAGTACACTTGTAGCTGGAAGCCGCACTGATGGCATGACTCAAACGGTCATGTTACTGCGAGGACCCTATAGAAATGTGTGTCTATTAAATTACATTAACCCGATTGTTTATGTAACTTCCTCCATTTGAGTTCTCATTCCTTTAATAATACTCAACATGAGTCATGAACCAGCCTCTGTGTTTTTGCATGAAGAAAACGGTCAGCTGTATGTTTTCATTTCAGAAAAATTGCTATATATTTACCAGCCGACACAAGTGTTCATAAATAGCAGGCCTTCGCAGTAGAGCTTTGGACCTTGTAAAAAAAACGAAAAAAAAAAAATAAAAAATGAAGAAATAAATTGACAGTTTGGATTTAAACCCCTCCATTTTTGGTTGTGTGCTGGTCCAGCTGGTGAAGCGGCATTGTGCATGGGAGTTTCCTGATCTCATAAAATAATTTATGGTGGCCCCTGTGGAGCCAGCTCTAAAAATAAAGTTTCTGTAAGAGTAACAGTATAATTGGGCAAACTACTAAATCCAGTTTTATTGCCGCTTGTAGAAAATGCCATTCTGTCACTAAATGAATAAACTGCTTTCAGATCACGTGTAAAGACAGTAAAAAGGAAAGATTTATTTTAATCATACAGTATCTACATGTTAAACTGTTTTTTCCTTCATGTATGACTCTTGTGTGGAGGAATCAGGCCGAGAAAACAGTCTTTTTGGAGTTTTTGAGTCACCAGTTTTTCATAGATTTGAAAGAGACACAAGAAGTGTCCGTGCTCACAAAGCATCACACGAATACTCAGCCGGGTACCTCTGCTCCTCTCCAGACAGACACTGCAAACATTGTCTGAACCATTACCTTACACAGGGTGTGAAGTAGCAATAAACTGAGAAAATCAGAAAAAGTCAGGAATGGGTTAGAACACTCAGTCCCTTCCAAGTTTGGATTTTTAAAAACTTTTAAGTGACATTCTTATAAGTGAGGTCTCTTTCATTATTGTTGTTTTTATTGTTACTTTAATCCTTAAGGAATATATAAACGTATACTGTGTTATTTCAGGCAAAATGAACTTACCAGTTTTATGCCGCCCTTAATCAGAGCCTGACGTAAGCATCATATTTAATCTGTATATCAGGTTGTGGACCATATGGCTGTTACCCTATAATAGGACCTTTTCAGAACTTCTATGTTTCCTTTCTAGACAGCAGCTACTCCAAACCCAGCAACCCTTGAGTGACATAAATTGCTTTTTAAGTATTTTAATATATAGACTGAATGGTTTTACGGTATGTATTATTTTTATAGTGTATCTATGTAAGGCTGTGGGTGAGTGGGTCAGGTGACAAACCCGTCCCGGCATCTGTACCTAATTAACAGTCATATTTGAGCTTTCTGTTTTTTCTCTCTTCCTAGTGGTTGTAAATCAGCTGCCCAGACCCCGGTGCTTAGTCCAGCGCTGATTTGTAGGCCCAGTTTCCATCTTTTTTCACTACACTTTTCCCTTGTACTGAAGCCAAAACTATTGTCTTTTTTGTCACCCCCCGCCAGATGTATTGCCTGTCCCCTCCTTTTGCCGTCATAGCTGAAGTGTCACGGCTTAAAACTGCTCGTCTGTTTGTTTGTGCATTTATTTATTTGCTTTATAGTCACCAAGATGAGTATTTCACATTATCAGCATGATACTTTAATGCTATTTCCATTTGCATCCTCCCAACCCACTCAGCAGTGGTTGAGAGCAACTTTTCCTCAGTCAGCGGTTCCTTATTTTACATGTTTATTTTCTGGCCTACAGGCTAGCGCATACCTGCTGTACACGTGGGCTTAAGCGCTCACTCAGAAATGACGAGCACCCTGTCTGCATCGAAGAGGTCGCTACATGACCATAGCACCGCGTTAGCGGAAACTCTCGACAGCATCCACACAGCTGCCAAAACATGTTGTGTGACATCACAGAAGCGCACAGGACATCCTCTGAGACGTCGAGGAAGCCTCGTGACATTAGATGTCACCCCGTACTTCCATCAAGCGGGCGTGTGCAGGTGACACTATAGGATTCCAACCTCTAAGACTCAAAGAAAGGCATGACTAGGGTGTTAACACCTCACAACCCTTGAGATGGGAGTGTGGACATCAGCTTCCCTAAAAGCTATATCAATCATCTCCAGTTGGACTAATTATATCTTCACCCTTTACCCAGCAAACATAAATTAATAAATAAATTAGAAATTGCATGAATTCAGCACTTCAGTTCAACTTGCTGCTCAACAGTAAATATTTAAGTACCTTATAGGAAACAGCCTGTGAACTTCCATCTTGTACTTTTCAAAATATCATTCATATATCGTGTGAGAGAAAAAACACTTTGCCTCCCTGAAGGCTTGCAAGATTTTGGAACATTAGTGGTGATGATATTTCTTGCCTAAAGCCCTTGCGCCAACTTAGCATCAAAAAATAAATTCATGTGATTTTTGATTTTAACCCGCACTGTATTACGTAATTACCAAGTAATACAGGGAACCTTTAACATAGATTGAGTTTATCCTACACAGCACAGAACACATGGCCAGTCACACGCTGCGAACTCCAGTAAGCCTAGACCATGGGAGGAAACCCACAGAAAATGTGAGAACATGCAATCACCCAGTACTATAGGTGTGAGGCAATAATATTACACAGTGAGCCAGGCCTTTTTAAAATATTCTTAAGCAGAATTACCTGGAGAACACTTTATATAAACCTCCTGTGAGAACCATATAAACTTATCCAAGGCCACCCAAGGAGTGATAGATATGTCAGATACATTTCTCCTTACCCTCCTCTTAATTTGGGCCGTCGTCAAGCTTTATAGACACCTAGAGAAGCTTCTCAGATATGAGTGACGATGACTGAGGGAGTTATTTCAGTAATAAAGGTACCATCTCCCCAGAAATGGATGTTTGCTGGAAAATCTGGTGGAGTTAACATGAGTGCTTACTGAATAGTCCTGGCATCTTATTCCGCTCCATGAAATAGGGATTTCGTTTGCTCAAATAAATGATCCATCTCTCCATCCATTTTCAATAAGTTGCTTGAAAAATGAGGGTTAAGGTCTCCTGAAGCTATCTGATAAAGTATTAAGAATAAGGTAGACATTGGGATGCCAGTCCATTGCAACCAAATCAATGTAATCAGTAATATAAGTACATCCCAGTTACATACATTTGGAAATGGTTTATCTGCACATTAATTCCATTACTGCAATAAATTAAAAATGCTAATATTGATTTTCACTGCAATGAATTAAAATAAACTATAAATGTAACATTTTTATTAGATATTTTTAATATGGGAACCTGGAATTTTGTTGGACTCCCGGTTCTCTTCTTATCAGATGTCTATTTGAATTGTAAAATCATGGCAATGTAATATATAAATGTTATAATTCCATTTATATGTGTGATTAATTCCATACTTTTACGTGGTAATTTATGATTTGATGTTAGGTCTTTTATCCTTGTTGTAGTCTGTCATACTTTTGAAGTCCATTTTTATGCAATAAACATGTACAGTTGAATTACTCCTAGTCCTAACAATTATTAGTAAACATTTAGAATACTTGATCATTCAGAGTACATACATAATTTCAGTGAAGTTGTGCAATTAGGAATAAATACTATTACAGCCTACAACTGAGTGACAACTGCAACAACAATTTACTTGAAAAGGAACAGCAAAAGATTTAATCTATTTATTGTACAAAATACAATGTTATAGAATTTAAGAAGTTCTCTTTGAGAAGATGATTTATTTGCAGGTAAATTTGATTTTGAGTCAGATTTCAGGAAGGTAATGAATCCTAAAAAGTAATTTGAAAATGTACTCAGGCAATGCAAAATATTCCCGAAATGATTAAGCTTAACGAGTTAATTATACGTTTACAATCACAGAAAAATAAATAGATACGAGAGCTAGGAATAATGAAAGGAGACGGCACGAGAGCAACCATCTACATTTTCATGATTGGGGTGATAATGAAAGAATCCTAGTTTTGATTAAATGATTCCGCAGGAACTTTGAAGCAGTCGTTTATTGCTTGCAGTGCCAACTCCTTGCGATCCCTAAAGACCGAGGAAGTCAAGTGGAAATCATGCTATCGGCAGTAAACACAAACAGCTAATTAGCATTCATCACCTAAAACTGCACTCTAGTTAAGCTGAAGCACGAGTGTTCTTTTCCTTTCGGAATAAAGACAAGGAAAGTTGAAACACAATAGTGAAATAAGCCAGTCAGGTTCAAAGGAAGCCAATCTAATTTTGATGCGTATCAAAAATATATTTTTTTGTTGGTAACGCTGTTTAATGAGCTGCATGCTTTGGAGAAATGAGGCAGACACAAATATATATCTGTAAACAGATATATGACCAGAATGAGACTACCCAAAGTCCCCAGGCAATCACTGTGATTTCAGTCAACAGTTAAACCTAGCTGCATTCTCGTCTCGTCCGCTCGTCCAATATAGTAATTAAGTAGCTGAATGATACGCCTCATTAAGAGATTGGTATGCATTTTTTTTCATGAAATCTCTGGCAGTTAGAAGAGAAGCCCCTAACGAAATGTAAAACTTTCACCCTTCCTGGCAGCATTTAATTCCCGAAGCTGACATTAATGAGGTTCTGAGGTACTAACTTGATGCTCTCACCTTACGGAGCATCCCTGGAAAAAGCACAAGCTGCCACACAGAGCTACAGTGTAGACACTTTAAAATGTGTGAGAAATCAAATGAACTAAGAACACCAATTTTCTCCACTGTTCTTAATTTTTTTGTTTAATTAAGCTTGTGATTTTCACTTAATTTTATCGATGATGTGTAAACAGTTTTTTAGTGCAAATAATAATAAAGGATCTTCAATACCTAAGTTAAAATGAAACGCAAGGCTTGCCAGGGGTCTGTGGTCGGCTCAATGAGCTCCATAAATGCATGTCCAGTAGAGAGACACCACTTCTCTCCAACAGACTGGGTCTGAATAGCACAGACATTTGGAAATTTCTGGTAAAAAAGACCCAAAATGTACCCCCTGCAACCCCCCCACCCCCAACACACACACAGACACACACACACACACACACACACACAAAAACACATGAATGCAAACACACGTACCGACAAATACACTATACAATTGTCTTTGCTAAGAATCTTGACCTCTACGTAACAAGCAATTTTTCAATTTCTTATTGCCTCGGGGATTCAGTAATTGTAGAATGAATTTGAATCTGGCTTGACTTTGCCTCTGCATAACCAACTTCCATTATGTCCCCAGTAGCACAAAACTTTCATTTTATATCGGTATTTTTTAATGTATTGATTTTTTAAATTTTGTTTTGATTGTTGTAGGCATTAATTGTAACAGATGCTTTGATCAGTCTTTATTCCATCCATTCATTCATTATTCTCCGGTTTTCCTCCCGATGTCATTTTATAAATACAGGTGTATGATACAACACTGCAGTTCTTCAATAATGTAAATTACACACGTGTTCGCTTTGAAGACGTACAATCCCAAAAATTGGTTTAAAAGAAAAAAAAAATCTTGACATCACAAATTAAATGAAAACAATACCTCAGTTCAGACTTTAAAATCAATTATTCACGTGCAATCCTTATTCCGGATTAAAAGAGCCATTTTTTTTTTCTTGTCGATAAAAGTTCTGCAAGTACCTTACATCTCATCGTTAATCTTTCAGCTACATTCACTTCTTTCAGACAGGTCAAGATATTTTTGTGAAAGTATCAGAATTCATACTCTATGCATGCAGTAGTGAAAACACATTTATTAATAATGCTTTTCCACGTGGTTGCAGGAATATCTGATATACCGCTAATAAAAGAGGTCTGAAGATGTAAAAGAAGCCACTGCATTTGTAACCGTGACGTCAGCGTGATTCATTGTTGTGTTTTGTTTTGCAGAAACTCACTAGAAAAATACTGGTACATGTTTGTGAGCCCCTTTAGACCGCACACCCTCTGAAGTCACACCTCCCTCTCGTGCTCCATCTTCATGTGGAGCCTTAGTTAATATTCACAACCTTGCATTCCACCAGCGGGGGAGGGGGGGGGGGGCAAGTCTCCCATGCATTTCCTTTAAATTGCCCCTGGACCTATTGTCCTGGCCCCTTTTGTGGTCCACAATTGAGGGAGACCAATACACTACAGATGTCTGACCTCCACAGTCATTGTGTCCTTTGGGCAACCAAACAACTAAACGACACCAAAAGAGTAATGTGCTGCTTTTCCAGCAGGCCCACACACAGACACTCACAGACACACAGACATACACACACACACACACACACACACACACACACACACAGACACTCACAGACACACAGACATACACACACACAGACACTCACAGACACTCACAGACACACACAGACACTCACAGACACACAGACACTCACAGACACACAGACATACACATACACACAGACACTCACAGACACACACACAGACACACACAGACACACAGACATACACACACACACAGACACTCACAGACACACACACAGACACTCACAGACACACAGACACTCACAGACATACAGACACACACACAGACACACACACACACTCTGATTTATTAGATATCAAACATTATGAAAACCAATAGGAATCTCACTTGTGACTATTAATT
>JAABNX020000008.1:17539303-17550084 GCA_015163995.2 Mormyrus lacerda | reverse complement strand
GAACGTGGACCTATGGTAACCCTAGCCAGTTGTGATATCATGTGATCAGGCTTTTGCGAAGTGGAACTATCATTGTATCGACAGCAATTTCAATATGAATATATATGCAGATGTATAATAAGCTCAGCTATATTAAAGGACAGCAAGCAGCCCAGGTTTTTTAGGATATGGTGGAAATCAATTTAACAACTGGGAAGCTGTTTTAAGCACATTAGCCCCGCAAGCGATCTGAAAGGTGGACAGAACCAGTTATTCTTCGTCATCAGTGTGTGATTGTAAGGAGTATGTCTATTGGCTACTGAACTGCCACTCATGATCAGTAGTACTCAGCTCAGGAGCGTGCATGTACAAAGTGAAAATGAAAGTGAAGGAAACATTTTTGAAGCAACTACAGCTATTGACAAAATTGTGAACGACTGATAATGATTATACTGAATGGATTTACTTGAATAAACCATTTGTGATATGCTGCACACAGCTGCAACGGGCCCTTGCAATTTGACCCCATGTTTTTGGCCAATTGTTTTTTTTAATATTTAACGCTCCACCAAATCAATTCCTATAAAAATGTCAAACGGTCACTGGGCGGTGGTGGCTTAATGGTTAAGGAAACGCACTTTCAATTGAAAGATCCCCGACCAGCAAGGCACCACTGAGGTGCCCTGGGCAAGGTACTGCCCCCAAGCACTCACTGCTCCCCGGGCGCTGAATAAGCTGCCCCCTGCTATGTTGCATTGGCACATATGGGTTAAATGCAGAGAACACATTTCACTGTGGTGTGTCAACAATAACGATTAATCACTAAAATCATAAGATTCAATTCACTCCTGCCATCATTATTTACATATTTTTTTTATTTTGTTGACACCCTATCAGTTACTTTGAAATTTATCTCCCACGTGTAATGCAGAAAATTAAAGTAAGCCATTAAAAACACTTCTAGTGAGAATGTGTGAGTGTCCACTGTTTCCCCCTTATATTTTAAGCCTGCTGTTCTTTTAGTCTGAATAAGTTTAAAGTTACGTCCTTACTGGGTCTTCTTCCTTCCCATGTCACCAGCAATGACATTTGTAGAATAGACATAGGCACACATGCCAAGATTGAGAACAGGGATGGGACACGACTCACTTAGCAAGCAGACCTTGGACATGCCGAGCTGCAGACAAGAACAGGGACAGCAAAGAAGAAAAAAAAACCAAAAGCAATCAGTATGTGTCAGACCAACTACCTCAACACCAATATGTTTCTCGTTAACATTCTTCTACATTATTTGTGTGTGTGTGTGTGTGTGTGTGTGTGTGTGTGTGTGGTAGGAGGGGACATCATCTGACCTAATTTTATACAACTCAGCCTGAAACGTTCTGGAAAAGGAGCATTAAAAAAGAATTCAGCATAATCTGGAACCAGTTTGAATATCTTCCTGGAATTGATTCATTAAAAACAAGTCCGCATGCTTAATTAATCCTTCATAAAATGACAGGGGTGAGATATTTATAAATGATCTCTAAAAGCAATGCAATATGAATCCTCATACTAATATTCCTGACAGAATTATGATAATAAATATGGAATAACAATAGTATTGCTGTATAATTTGAGAAGTGAAGAATTTATCCCATGGACCATGTTTTACAATCTGTAAAATGTCATAATGCTGTTTAAGACTCTGCAGACTCTTAAGAAAATAAATGACTTGTCAGAACCATCTCGTGGGATGTGGGTCTTCGTTAACTTCCAATCAAAATCCTATCACACTTGTTCTCAGCATGAATTAGTGCTCTGCATTAAATGATTGCATATTAAGATATATTTCCAATCATGCACATGCTATCGCCACTCCTTAAAATATGAAAGCTAGCGTGGAATGAGCATTGCTTCCACGTGGCACAATTTTCTCTGTGGCCTATTTCAATCAATGCTAAAAAAACACAAACCCAGGGGAGGGGAAATATTTAATATATAAATAAATAACAAATAAAATGGCCGACGGCAAGGAAAGACTACCTCAAAGACTGTCCCCTCTTGATGATGCCATTCTAATCTGGCAACGAGAGCAAGATATCATTCCTGTAGCACGATCCAGCTGTTTCTACTGCCATGTGTGGGTCTGGATGTGTGTGAAAGCAAGCTTGCAATACCCATACATCATCTTTGCAATAAATTCCATCACACAAAGTAGATTTTAACATATTTATTTGTTTTCTGCTGGCAAAGTAAGGGGCTCTTTAACTAGCTGCTGGTTTGATATGAAAAACAGTGCGTGACAGGTACTGCTGTAAGACCACTCTCAATGCGGGTGACATCAGCTAGACCTAGATGCGTGGGTGGGGGGGGAGTGGCGAGGCAGGACAGGATTGTCTTCCACTTGCTGTATGGCGACAGTGTGTCTCTGATCCTCGAATGTTTGAAGGAGACGGGAGTGCATTGTGAATTAAAATGCCACCCACCTGCTGAGCATGAAACAGAACTCCAAGGAGACAAGAGATACTTTGGCTCCCAACTTGTCATATCCGTACTGTTTCTTTCTTTCTTTTTGCTCTACCCCTTTATTCTTTTAAATAAGGACATAAAGAGGAAGACTTTTAAATCCCAATTCATTCTCCATTTGTTGCTTTGAAACAGAAACCTACAAGCTCAAATTTTTGCTGCAGCCCAGAAGACAAATAACGATATCAGTAAAACAGGAGATATGGAAGTCACTCTGGATGAGGGCATCTTCTCAGTACAGGCAAAATATAATGATCAAAGCTAACACTGAAGTGAATTAGTGCCATACGCTATGACTAGGAGGCAATATAAATGCAAAGAATACCATTTAAAAACATCATGCTATTTCTAAAAGGAGATTGTACATTTGTACCCATTCCTCAACTTACTCTAAGCATAAGTTGAGGAATTAACTTTTATCTTTTGTCCATCTTATATCAAACAACACACAGAGGTTCTGCTGTATGTCTGCAGCGTACTTTTAAAGATCTTTGTTGAATCTATGTATTTTAGTCTTTTTTTGTAGTTTTTTTTTAATGTCCTACACACCTTCCTTTAATCTGTGTTTTTTGTGATTGATCTACTGTAAAATTAAACCGATGCAAGTAAACAATAAAAAAACAATAAAACATGTACAGACAGACACCGTAGTCACCTTGTGACCGGTTAGACGTGAATGTCCACTTTCCCCTCTCTAACAGTGTTCCAGAAACATCCAACAACACATCCATTATTGCCCTATCACTAGCTAGCCTTAATCTTAATGCGAGACAGCTGTAATGTCGGCCTGGACGGGCAGAGCCAACCCTAAAACCAAGGCACTCATTTAATCTGGTTAGCCGATGTTGACAACAATCATCAAAAGTCTCCTTGAAATGCAACTCCGGGAAGGTGAGCTGTCTTGCCTGTTTCTTTCATTCATTCATCAAGCTCGTCGCGGTGAGCCAAGGTAACCCCTCCCCCATCCCTCCCCCACGCTCTGATTCCATTCAGCAGCAAAGTGGGAGCATGCATTTTTATTGCTCTTGGTTTAATTCAATCGGCCCATTATAAAAGCGCACAGCTATTGGAGAGGGATGTGTGATGTGGTTCGCCTCCCATACCACCTGTTATGTCGTTATTTTATTTCATATTATTTTTTTGCCGCGAATGGCTCAATACCAGGAAGTTCAGTGGGCCAGCAACTCCAGCACCGCGCCTTTAATTGCCCCTAATGGCTTCTCTGCAAATACCGTTGCCTTCTCATGGCTCAGTCCAGCCCGACTCCTTCCCAGTGATTGCCAGCTAGAATAATCATTTCGCAGGTTAAAAATGGCGAGGCTGCCTATATAATTTGGCTGTCTAAATCACCTGTCATCATTCCACAAGGGTTTGCTCCTGGGAATTCAGTACGGACAGGAACAGAAATTTGATTGCGTTCGTGTGTTGGGGGGATATTATAGGCATTTACTTCGATAACTCAACATAAAAAAAAAAATCCATTCTCCAATTTTAGATGATTGCGTATCCAATTAGTGTTGTTATGATACAAAGTGTATCCTGGTAGGCATGAGGGGTGTGACTGGCTACATTGCGGACTGGATGCCAGCTGATTGTCTGGCTCTCACATATCAACAAATGAATCATATTTTGCAATGGAATAATAATTTGCTTTAAAAATAATTTATTAGGTACCTTTGTGTAGTGTTCTCCAGTTTGCTCCAGTTTTGACATATAGGGTAGGGTAGGCCATGGTATTATCTTAGGGGGCTGGGGGTAGGGCAAGCTTACTGTATGATATTTGTGAACAAGGTCCATCCCTAGATAGGAGCCCTTTTTGTCTCCAAAACCTCTTTGAGGGCAAACTGGCTGCATATTCAGAGAAGCCCATCTGCAAACCTCTGTGGTCTTGAGCTCTTATTTTGCCCTAGTGGTCTTCCTGTTAGCTCTTAGATGCTGGCTATTCTCCTCTAACCTCCCTCATTAAAAAGGTGTTTTCAGCCCCTGACTGGATGTTTAGTATTTACTGTACCATCCTCTGTAAACTCTAGACAGTGTCATGCATGAAAATCCCCTGAATGGGACTGTGGCTGAGATATTGTAATGTGCTGTAATGCTTATCCACATAGTGAGTGATCCTCTTGACACTGTTAGGCTCTTTGCATTAATACATGAATGTGCCTAATAATCTGGCCATTAGGTCTTAGAATACCTGTTAAAGTGTGTTTCCCAGTCTACTGGAGTAAAACACTGTGAAGTATACTGTTACTCTGCATTAAACACTGTGAAGTATACTGTTACTCTGCATTAAACACTGTGAAGTATACTGTTACTCTGCATTGATTCAGGAACAAGTTCAAAACACAGTCACTAATTACTCCCTTAACCCCATATGGAGAAACTAAATACCAAAATACAATATTGCCCTCTTACTGACACACACTACAGTCAAATGTGTTTAAACAAAGGAATAAAAGCTTGACAACTAAACTACTTTTCAAACAGTAAATATGATCTCTGAATTTCCAAAAACAGATAGGACACTCTATTATTGCCATAGGAAAAGTGAAAATTGTTTTTCAACAATACATACAAAATATTACCATTCCAAATTTATCACAGAATGTATAATAATAATAATAATAATAATAATAATAATAATAATAATAATATCTGACTGGTTCATTTCTTTCCTCCTGTAAACTTGGTGTTTTTTTCCCGTACATTTTGCTTTCAGGTTTCAATTTGCAGTTCCCCAATTGCTGCTAGACATTGACCTTTGTGGTGCTGGATATCAGAGATGCTTCGACATCACGGTCCTGATTTCCTAACCACAGACACCACCGAAAGGAGTGACACAAATGATGCAACAATACAGAGGGCTTGTTGGGAGGCTCATTTGAAATATAAAGAGCACAATAAATAAAAGAAGCACAAATGCAGTAATGCTTTAATGCAGTTATCTGATGTTGTAATAGGACTGATGCATCTATCCTAGCCATCAAAGTGCTTTTGTCCTGGATTTAACTAGGTTTGTGGCACAACTCGTGCAGCTGACGTACACTGGCTCCACCCCTTCATACACATCAGTGAAAGTCAGTAATTATTCCCAAATACTTCATATTCTCAAATAGAACTGAATGATGTCAACTGAGAAAACGGCTATTTAATGCTGCGCAAATACTGCATGGAGTTGGTAGCGCGATACCTTGCATATGTATCTGAAAAGAATTTAAAGGGTCATTTTAGTGGATTCACACATCAATAGCAGGACTATTACGATTACAAAGAAATCATTACACTTACACTGGTAGTATTGTTTTTTATTAAGTAGGGGGAATCCATTAAATATAATTGCTTAAAAAAATAGAAAATGAAGAAAATGAACAGAAATCGAAGCATTAAGCTTCTCAACGATGAAACGTATTTTTCTTGTCTTAAACGGAATTTTTTTGGCAACCAGGCTGATTAAAAATAATAATGACTGACAATTAAAAACAAAGACCATCTTAAATTGCAGCTTTCAAATCCCACAGAAAACGTGTAGGTTACACAAAGACAGAGGGACTTAAAAACAAATAAGTGTGCTTTTTCACAGAGAAACGTGTATACTCATAAGAAAATTCCTCAGCAGAGCAAACCAGATTATTTGTTGACATTCCTGATGCAACAAGAAGAACTTCAGACAGGCCATTTCCAAAATCCTCTTCCCAGAAAAGTACTGAGGCATCCCCTTCACCTGTCTGCCATAATAGCTGTACTTCTGTGCCATGTCTTACGACTTTGGCAAACATGTGATGGAACCACGGCGGCCTTTAGCAAAAGACTCAAGGAGGAGTTAAACAAAATGCCAGTTTGGAAGAAGTCAACTTTTCCAACCACATGGAACAGTGTTCCTGTCCATTTATGGTAATGCAGAGGAGTCCAGGCCTGACATAAGGCTGTAGGAAAAAAAAAGAGTTCAGATTTCCTCAGCAAGAGCACAATTTTCAGTGGATGCGCACGTTTGTGCGTGCGAGTGTGCCTTCGTATGCCTAAGTTTTACTGCTTACTTATTCTCCACCATGACTGTACCTCATAGAGATCAGATGACATTCAGTTGTTTGTAGACTCTGATACCTCTAAGTCCAGCTATTAAATTATCTTCATGGCCTGAATACTTCAGAGATACCAATAATGGGGTGTTACAAATCATGCTATAAAAAACTGTACAGAGGTATTGATTTTTTTAATACAGAGATTATTCGCAGAGATACAAACTACGATTCAATTTTCAGCACAAATCAATGCTTTTGGTTTAAATAAGGATGCAATCTGCGGAATTCTCTGTCCCATTTACAGCAAACACTTGTATGCAGCACCATCTCTGCATGAGGAGCCAATTGTCTACCATATTGGAATTGTCATGCTTCTTTCATTCCCAGGTAAAATGGTCTTTTTGCCTCTCCCTTTTTACTCTATGAGACACAGAAGTAGGAGAGAGCAAGTTTTGGGGGTCGGAGTGCCGGCTTGACTAGCACCCCTGGCGCAACTACGGTTACGGGTCTTGCTCAAGGGCCCTGCATTGGCATCAGTCTTCCAGGAATGGGATTCAAACCAGCAACCTTCTGATCTCAAGCACAGCCACCAGTGCCAACCCCGTGAGCTACACATCACCCCGCCCCCATCAATTCCTCCTCATAATATCATATATTATTTAGGGTCTTGGGTATAAGAAATATCATTGTCCAAAAACGTTACTTTCCATGCTTATATTCCAGTTTTGCTGATACAAATGCATCAATCTTATAAGCGGTTAAGAGAAATTGGGTAGTATAAGCAATAGGCTAATGCTTCACCCTGCAAGTCTGGCTAATTAATAACACGAAATAAAAAGTGATGTAATGTTTAACGATAATATCAGATTTGTAAAGCGGAGTAACTCACTTAAGAACACATTATCTTTCCATCAGGCAGCGGTCGGATGGCTATGAGGATTCTTCCGTGAGATATGGAGTGGCCAGCAGCAGGCTAACCCGATTAGCACCGACCTCCTTTTCCTGTAGGCATCATTTGTGATGGATGAGATTGGCCGCCCTGCCCGTCAGCGTTCCCTTCAATTCCGCCTTTCCCGGAATTTCGCGGTGATCGTTCCCGCCGATGACAACGCGTCGGTTCCCCGTAGCTCTTTGCAGAGAAACACGATCTGTTTCCGTCAAGGCTTTTATTACGCTCCTGTGCTCATTTCAACTCGTCGATGCTAGTTGTCCACACAGAGTTTATGGGGAATATAGCCTACACTCCAGTGGACGAGTGATTGACACACGGTCCACCGGTCAACAATGCGGGCGAAGAAGCTGAAGAAGCAGGTGCAGACAGAATGCGGCTTTCGAACACTATTTCAGTTTGTACAGGTTCTCCAGAATTAGCTATATGAAGACTGGTCTTTACATGAGGGCCGTATAATTTATCTCAAATATTATTAGAATAAAATTTTATATATATATATATATATATATATATATGGAGAGAGAGAGAGAGAGAGACACACACACATGCAGCTTATCTTAGAGACTGGCATCCTGGCCAGGGTGTAGCCTAGCCTTGTGTCCTATGCTGCCTGAGCTGTAGTTCCCATAGAAGCCTGAGCAGGAGAACTAGTCAGAACAGGGATGGATTATATAATAACTACATTCATATGTTTTTTGATGGGCCTCCATCAGACTATATTGGCAATAAGGACCGATTCAGTACTTAAGGTACTATCGACCATTTTCGATCAAAAAATAGGCTTAAAAATAAAGTGCCGTAAGACAAATATCGAGATAGCACTGGTATAGCATATGTTTATACTCAAATAGAGAATTTCAGGTCATTCTAATGAGTCTTTCATAACGCGAAATTAAACCAGCCCACTGTGTTTTTGCCTGAAAGTTTCATGCTATCTTTGTGGGTCAAGGAGAGAGAGAGGCTTACAAACAGGTACACAGACCAATCAATTCCTATAATACAACATCTATGACAGCCACAGCTGGAGTTTGAGAATGGGAGCTAGATGTATAGAAAATCAATATGCTAGGAGAAGCTCATGCTCTGTAATGACCTTCAAGGCAAAAAGCACCTGCTACGTTACACATTGTGCATTTTACAATATTTCTTGTAGATTTCTCTAACTATTTCTATTTCAAACACAAGGTGTCGTTCAACAGGGCGGCCGCGATTCCACATACTATGGCATGTCGAACCAATGGGCAGAACTACCTGATCGATGACGTATGTGCAAAACAAGCAACAAGCACGGCTGGTGATTGATAGTAATGACAGGGCTGAGAATTAATGGATGCCTGCTTTCTGTCTTTCGTTCTCCCTGGATGTGTTTGGAAAGAAGAGGGTCATCACCCGGGGCTATCTTTTGTCTGCAAAACAAATTGGCTTCCCTGGTCTATTCCACCGCCAAGACTCCATTCAACACAAATCTAATTTACAAAGACTTACAATTCCTTGTGCTGTTTGGGTATTAATTAAAAGTTTTTTTTTTCTTCCAACAAGAAGTACTGCATGTCTCTCCACTTTCCATTCAGAGAGTCAATCAGCTTGCAGGACAATGAAGTCAATAAGATGTATTTACGGAAATGTGAGTCTGTTTAAACGGAAGTGGTATCTGCCATAGTTAAGGATGTAAACGTCTAATGTAAAGGATGCCAGTCTCAGATGGTGTCCTGCTGTTCTAGCTTAGTACTTAACCTGAATTGCTTCATTAAAATATTCAGCTGTATAAATGAGTAAAATTGTGTCTTGTCCAGAGGATGGAAAATGCACAAGCCAGCAGCAAAATAATGCTGCAGCAGCTGACCACAGTGTATTATGTGTCTTTTGTGGCTAGAATAAAATGCTTAATTTAATTATATCTCAAATACAACAAGTACATACGGGGTCTTTCTGGCTACCACAAGAGTAAATAAGTCCATGTAGGCATCCATTTTCCATGCATTCTTCTCCTTTGCAGGGTCACAGTAAGTCCATCTTAGAATGGACAGATCTTAATGCAGGTTACATCCTGGATGTCAGTCCATCAATGTTCACGACGCAGTCCATGCAAGCTACATTTACACCAAGTTGGGTATGGAACCTAAAACCTACTACATTTACTGTAACCAACAATCCATTCCTCAATTGTTCAGCCATGGTGGGAGTGTGATTCAGTGGGTTAGGCCTCTGTGTCTGCATCACCTTAAATCCAGTGTTCAGTAGAATTATTATGTTTCTATTGGTTCCTCAAGCAAGGCTCCATCTGATTGGTGCTGAATGGCTGATCCTGTGCTCAGACTCCAGGCTTCACTCTTGTTTGTATGTCTCAAAGGTACGAAAAGGCTTACAATGTACTTGCACAAATGGCAAATAAAGCATCATAATATATTCAAATACTGAAGAGTTTTAATTTGCTATTACATCTGTCAATTAACCTCCAGGACTCAAATAACCTCGTGCCAACATTACATTTTTAAAAGCATTTTCTATATTTATTTTTTTAAGGTTATCAGGTTGGCACTATGAAAGAGGCAGGGCTTATGTTGTGTGTCTTGAGAAAAACATCTTCTGACCTACTTGAAAGAAGGCCGATATGGAGCCAGCTTTCCTGATTAAACTGAATCGCGTCTTATCTGCCTGGGAGTTGCTATTGGTCTGCCGAGAGGAGGTGCACGCCGCTTTCGTGTCATAACAGCGGGGCCTTTAGCAGGATTTTTTTTTCCAGCTGCCTTCTTCATAAAGCAGTATCAATCCTGCCGTCTACTTTACACATTTTTCCAGCTTTTGGCTGCCTCTCCCCATTTGGAGGATTGAGTCAACACTGAACAATACCGCAATTGTAGCTGTGATGCTCAGCGGGAAGATGGCTCTCCTAGGTTCCACCAAAAGAAGTGAAAAACCAAATTAAATTACATGTCACTACATGTCAGAGATAAATCTGCAGATTTGAGTGACAATACATCGCACATAAATATTGCAAGGTCTTACTTCGTATAGTGACATACTACTGCATGACTACACATACATTCATCCATTTTCTATACCCACTTGACCTATGCAGGGTCATGGGGGTTTAGAGGCTATGGGTGCAAGGCAAGGAATATCCCAGGATGGAGCAGGGAGCACACACACATTCACACACACACATTCACACACACACATTCACACACACACTCACACACACACACACACGCACACACACACACATTCACACACACACATTCACACACACACACACACACACACATTCACACACACACACACAGCATTCACACATCTGCTGACATATCTGCAAAACAATTTAAATA
>JAABNX020000008.1:17499039-17525986 GCA_015163995.2 Mormyrus lacerda | reverse complement strand
ATAGATAGATAGATAGATAGATAGATAGATAGATAGATAGATAGATAGATAGATAGATAGATAGATAGATATGGATTCAACAAATGACATTAAACCTAAGAAGAAATACTATTAAAAACTGCTTTGACATGAATGTGTTTTGCCATCTCTTTGAGGCAGCATTAAATCTGCTGGATCAGGATTAGTATTAGGACTGATCGGCATGGATGCTAACATAGCATGCAAGCGTCGAAGACCTATTGGAAGAAAAAAAATGAATGCTGTGCACTGGGGCAAACATGCTTCTGTCACGCTGGAATGATCAGCCAAAGACTTTCAAGTCAGTGAATGAAAAGTGTTCTGCACCTTAGCCTCTGTGTGACTGCAGAGAGTATAACTCTTATTGCTTTACCTATCTGTCCAATAAATTTCATTTTTCTTAGGGGAACATTTAGAGACATATTAATTCCATATCAAAAATGGGCATCTGCCAGAACTAAAACACCTATTTGAAGATATAGATAAAATCAAATATCCTCTTTGTATCGTTCTCTATAAACTGCAGGTGTCAGGGGCATCGTTTCAGTCATACAATTTTTAATCTGCTCTAATGACAACTGTGAAATGTTGTCATTAGCACTGACACAATATATTAACATTTTAATAAACAATGTGAGCTATATGTTTTGTAAAATACGCCACAGTGCAATTATCTGAAATGTTCAAATTAGAATCCCGAAGCAATAAGATAAGATATCAGTTTTAATTATAAGCAGTAACCGATAGAAATAAAGGGATTGGAAATGTTAATTTTTTTTGTTTCTTAATTGAATTGACCTTACGTGTGTTTTATTTCCGTTTTCATTACTGTCTTTTTTCCATCTAGTCATGGGTAATAATACGGTAATAATACGGTAATAATACATGCATACATTCCGTCCTCATATTGTCTCTTATTTGGTTATTAAAGTAAAAGGTGAATGTAAAGTTACATCAAGTGATAAATCTGGGGATGATGACGCTTCTCACTGTCCGTGCGATTGTGATCGACTAATGATAATGCCATAGTGCTTATCTGTATACAAAATGCAAATGTCACTTTTTGTTACATACCAAATCCAAAAGTCATTGAAACAAATGAAATCTTGTGAAAGTGAAAAGAAAAGTGAAACTTCCACAAATGTGCTGTTTGAAGTCACCGCAGAAACCTGTGTCCGCTTAATTGAATCGGGCCTGTAGATATTTATAGACGCCGAGTGGAGATTGTGGACTGGGTTGAGTATATTCTCCTGGTGCCTCATAACTTTGAACTGAGCTTCTCAGCACGGTAGAGACAGGCAGAACAACCATACCTGGCGATCCACACGGGCCACAAGCAGGGGATCTCTGCATGGTATTGTGGTATTTCCTCTGAGAAACTTGTTCTGTCAGTGTTGACTCCGAGGCTTTCTCTCGTGATGTGTTTCCTTTGATTCCTGCCTGATCTCGGGCACAACAACTGTGAAACCTGCCACTCCATCAAGATGGAGGCACTCTGGTTGTCCCGCAATGGGTGTAGGCCTCTGTAAGACACACAGAGCGAGCGGCTCAAGGCTTTCCTATGGCTCAGCGCCGGCAACGTTCAGAGGCAAAGAGAAAATTACTTCAATCGACTGAGAAAAGCTGTAAAACAGGATATCACTCAAAGACCTAGTTAGGGAATAGTGCTGTCATTCATTTAATTTTATTAAATTGGATTCAAAAATATTTAGAAGCAGTTAAAACTTTCTAAATTTTTTTGGTCAACGCATCATCAGGGTGTTAATTTCCTAACATGAAGCTATTTGCTAAAATGCAA
This sequence comes from Mormyrus lacerda, assembly GCA_015163995.2. Classification (NCBI taxonomy): domain Eukaryota; kingdom Metazoa; phylum Chordata; class Actinopteri; order Osteoglossiformes; family Mormyridae; genus Mormyrus; species Mormyrus lacerda. Next base: position 17,524,170 of record JAABNX020000008.1, on the reverse strand, counting down.
ATTCAGACACAATAGAGACAAAGGTAGCACATCTCGATAACTTTCATGAGCTTATCTAGGCATTGGTCAAAATATCCCTTTTATTATTTTACGTTTTATGAATTATTACATGACACCATGCATAATAATCTTCAGAGATAACAAATATTAGTTATTCTCTGGATTTTTGAAATTGAATTTGATTATGATTAAAAAAAGCATTCATTCAAAACAAAAGTTGAGACAACTGATTTATTGTCTTTTTACAGAAATAAATTAGAAAAAACACATCGATGTCGAATAAAGCCACTTCTATTTACCTCCAATTTACTTGTTGTTTGTTCTGCATGATTGCATGCCATGAAACTAAAAAGCCATCAGAAAGATAAGTGAGTTTTCAAAAACTGCGCAGGAGATCTCATACAAGAGGCTAAACGCTGCCCTTTCCTGCACCCTATGTCTCGTCTCATCAAAAGGCAGGGGACAGTCCCTTTCTTAAACCAATTTGCAGGTTTGATGAGTGTGAGACCTAGGTTATTTCAGGCCCAGTGAAAGAAAATATCACTTTTTAAAAGGGGGGGGGAGGGCGCTTCTTTCATATGATTGGTTTGGAACAAGTTTAACTACTTGGAGTTTGTTGGTAGTTAACAGAATACTAAACCACATTTCTACATCCATGTACAGTAACGCGCATTCACTGTCTACCCTGGCGTCTGTTCTTTTCACATCACCTGTCATTCATTTTCCAACAATATCTAGATTCCCTCTACATATTTGTAGATCTATTATATAATATTTATTTTCGTAGTTGACAATCATATTAAAACATGTGTTTATTATTGTTTTGTAATAAGAGCTGGGATTTATTTGAAAAAAATACCGTGCTGTATTTTCATGGGTATAAAACTGTCAAGAATGTAACACACAATTACATCTTGGAAAGGAGACCTGTTAATTAACTTAAAAGCAAAGTACTGGCACTCTGACAACTGATGATGTGTAATATCTGGAAAATTACATGACTACCTTATGCGTGACATAACACAGGCTTCTTTTCAGAAAGCATGTCAATAGATTTACACACAGGGAGTAAAGCAATCCGGGAGAAATCAATTCCATAACCAAATCTGAAAGCCCTTTGTTAAAATAACAGTGGGTGCATTTCAGATAGATGCAACATTTGAAGGGCATTCGTTCATTGCAAATGCTGATCTTAAGGGATTAATCTCTTTTGATGTAAGCTAACAAGATGCATTTTTTATCTGTTAATTTTACAGACAAACACATTAAAAATGAACTTCATTATTTCTTCTGCGTCAACAAAGGACGTAAAGAGGCAGACACAGTGACATTGCTCCACCTTGCCCTCCAAAACACCACTTAATAGCATTTTCTTCCACGAGCCATTTGACCTTCGTAGCGATACACAGGAATGATGCGGTCATTTTCATCATTTTGGGAACCGTGACTTTAATTGCAGGCGAAACAACAAAGTGTCATGTTGACAATCAGCCCTTATTAGACTCTGCCCTCGTTTGCTATTCCTGGCACACGTCAAGACCCGACGAAGTGGGCGCATTAATATTCACAGCATCTCAGCACATTATCGAGGCTGTAAATGGAGGAGAAGATTACTTCTCCTCAGCGTCTGCTTCAGCATCATGGTCACAAAAAGGGGAGATGTGAAATGGTGTATAGTACCAGGAGATGCTGCAGACCGTGGTTAGTATGCAGAGTCCTGTTAACAAGAGAACTGCTCTGTCGCAAGAAATACATAAAATAAAACCTGCTTAATGTTTTGCAAAATATCCATTATTTTTCCAAAATGAGCAACACCCTTAAATAGCTTACTGTACCTTCACGACAGGTGAGGATGAAAGAGAAGTTCCACGTGGAGAATGACAAGTATTTTGACTGGTGTGAAATCAGTGCCTCATCCAGCATCTCCCCACATAAAATTGATGCATAATTTGAACATCTGCTTAATTTAATTAAAGCTAAAAGAACCTGACTGGCAACATATTAGGCTCACGATTTGGATTAAAATTTGACAACGCAAAGTTTTAAAAGCAGACCCGTAGAACTTTGGTGTTTTCGCAAGACATTTGTATGGTCAATTTTAGATTTTATTTGTATGTTCTAATGTTTATTTTTTGTTTGGCATACATGACAAAAAACAGAATTTGTCATTTAATTCCCTGTTGTCTGGCCATCCCTCTTTCTTCCTTAAGAATGAAATTAGGTGGATAGTACGCTGGGAGGTGGCATCCGAGAAAAGAAAAAAATACGCCAGAGATCTAATTGTAAAACGTAGCCTTTCAGTAAACATTACTGGCATCTGCCTTGAACAGCATCCCGCTGCCCGCTCCCCCGACGACTCAAAAGGTCAGACAGAACTTCCAAGCGTTACTCAAGGTTTTTTTTTCTGTTATTTGCTTAACGTGGAGCCCAGTCTATCGAAGTGAGTCTCATTTGCATTCCCGGCTACACCCTGGCTCCCAGATGCCGGTCCCAGAGAAGCAAGTTAATATTGTTTGGAATCTGTCAAGCGGAACCAAACACAGGATGTTCCATCGGCGCCGTTAAAGGAAACATTCGAGCCCTTGATTCTTCTCCCATCCGATGGTGCTCCGTGTCACAAAAAGCATCGTGGCAAGGAAACAAAACCGTGTAGAAAGACAAAAACCGTTGTAACACGCCATAACAAACTATAATTTCTTGCCAACGGCTTATGTTCACAGTTTTGTTTCTGGAGCTCTCCTTTGATAAATACAGTTACTTGTATTTCCCTCGTTTTGGATGGGAAAGATGGACCATGGATGGTGTGATTCAGAACTGACAAGACGATCAATAACGGAGAGAGAAAACGAAAGGTGAGGCGACGATCATGGGAGAGCCAGGAAGTAGTTTGTGCCGTCCACTAAACAGCTTCACCACAGGTGTCCACAAAAGGTCACAAGAACATAACAGTATTTCACCCTAATAATAAAAATGTATCTGCCTTCCCAGATCAAGGTAACCTCCTCTGTCAAAGTACCTCATCTCACCAGCATCAGAGCATCAGCGTGGGCAATTACATCATGTCACGAGAATGCCCCCCCCCCCCCCCCACCACCCCACAAAGGAGTTAAGAGGCTGAACTTGCACATCTCGCTGAGCAGCTAACTATGAAATGCAGCCACTGCACACAAACAGGGCACAGAAACAAGAGTCCTTTGTCCCTCGGAAGAAGAGAGAGAGCAGCGGTGGCAGCAGGATGGTACAGCGGCCAACTGGGAGGTTTTTACCGTAAGTCACCACTCCTGTGAGAATGAATTGTGACACGTCAGAGGTTTGCAGAATGATGTGGAGCGTGATCACATGGAGGACACACACATGCACGGCACAATAACTTCCAAGGGCTTTTTTAAAAATGCAATAAAACACATGCCGCTATGAACAGAAGTGTTGATAGCCTTCGCAATAAATTACAAAGGCATTAGTAAGATTCGATCCGATCTTTCGAATCCATTGACTGGTGTCATATTTTCAAAGTTGGAAACAATTGTAGATCACAACCGTGCTATTAAATCTAAGATAATAAAACTTACATCATATCATAGCAAATACTACTTATACATAGGAAAATGCCTAATATTGCAAACCATAATAATTTAAAGGGGATGATTAGATGATGATTTGGATTTTTTTTTCTTACTTTTTAATTTAATATAAAATCATTACTGCAACCTGTGACCTCCAATAAAAAAGCAGCACACATAACATTTGACTCCCTAATGTATGTGTAATAAAAGTGCATGAATATGATTAGCCATTATATAATTCTCTGCAGAGAATGGCTAGCATGTACAGGGATTTCCCCTGCCCAGCAGGGACCGGATTCTAAACTGCTCCCATCTAATTTGATGCCTTTACTGGAGAGAGGTCAGATGCTAGACGTCCTCTCAATCACTGTCAGGCAGGAATCTGCATCTGCTCGTCACGGGACCGCCACACAGAATTGGACTCGCTGGGTTCTGCTCGCCTGGAATAAAAATGGTCTTTCCGTGGTGCTCAGGGAACAGACGGAGGGACACTGTCATTACAGGCGGCGTGTAATTACAGAGAAATGAAACCAAAAACAGGCAGATGGTTAATCTTTTTTCTCAGAAACTGGGCAACTGAAGATCATAATAAGTACAATGTTTTGTGCAAAATACCAAAAATAGGACTTTGGTCATGGATAACTTCTGGTTGTATTTATACATCTTAAATGATGGAGTGCGTGCACTTGCCTCGTGTTGAATAATCTCATCAGATCACAAGGGGCGAATTGGAATATGTTTACAGATGACACATGGCCACATAGTTTGCATCCATTTTTTTCAGCAATTTCCAGCTTTATTCTTAGCGGTGGGTATTGACTCTGACAGGCTTCACTGCTGGTATTTCCTGCTTAAAAACTGTTGAAACTGAGAATTTTCCACAGGTCAATGGCCGTCCAGTACCCACGCTTGTAATTGAGTGCTGTTTTGGTTGTTATTTTTTTCACTCTGGAAATAATTTCAGAAACAATTGCCCCTTGGCAAAGGTCTGTTAGCACTTATAAGGCTTCTGCTTGGCTCCAGTAAGTGCACTAAAAGGTTAGGGGGCCTCTCACCAGAAAATATGCGCTTATTTGTCTTTCTGATATCCTACAGAGACCCGCAAAATACTTCAGTTCTGAGTGAACTCTGAACTGAAAATAATCCACCATTTTAGCAGTAGGCCTGACTAACAAGGGGCTGCTTTCGTGGTCCTACTCCCTATTACTCAAGATGGATTTGAGCAATAAAATGAAGGAAAACATTCACTTTTCAAATACCTGGAGCTACAAACCTATTGCCCTGAATTTCATGTCCTCTAATATTCCACTATATGTGGTTTCTTTATTATGATTTTACGTCAACCTAAAATTTTTGATTTTTTTTTTTTTTTGGAATAATAACTCTCACAACTGTCATCCTGTGATAGAACATGAATGTTGATTCATCACAGAGATTAATAACTCAATAAAGGCCAGACTTGGACTGTCTTTATAAAATAAAGTTTCTAAATAATAGATTTCTTTTCCGATACGTTCGTCATCGATGCTAGCATTCAATAAACCCTGGAGCATGACAGGATTCACGTGATTTCTCTCTCATTTCTCTGTACTGTTCTACTAGCAGAAACACAAGAGTAATAATGGAAGCACAGCCAAAGCATTGAGGAGGTGTGAGCGTTGGCAAAGGTCCTGTGGGAAGGAGTAGAGAGCTAGCGATCTGGAAGCCTTACAGGTCGACACCAGTGGGCGTGGGAATAGGTAAGGAGCAAGGCATCCGTGGGCTGGCTAATTCCTCCGGCTATCTGACTATTCATAGGTTCCTCCTCTGGCAGAGGTATTCCGAAAGGTGACTTCTGACAGAGAGACTTGTTTCTGTGATTTAGGGGGAACAGAATAGCTGTTGAGCTCTGTGCTACATTTTCAAATCTTTCCTCTCAAACAGTTCGTGCTCTGGAATGATCATGGCAATTTTAAAGACATGGAGTACATAGTGGCAATTGAAGAGTAAAAAGCTTTCCTATACATATGCATGATGAACATTAATTAGATTTTGTGGATAACCAATGTTCCGGTTGCTTCCGGGGAAGCTTACATTTCTAGAGACATTACAAAAAAAAAATCAAGCTTCTTTACTCAAAGGTTGATGGAACATGAAGATTTACATTAGCAAGAAGATTTCTGTCAATTTATTGAGCTTGTTTTGTCTTTATAGAGAGAGCCTTTAGTTAGATTCACCCTAGACCTGCAAACTGGAGTGGCATCTCTTCAGACTAGCAACCTGCTGTTTTAGTTATGATTTATAGACACAGTTTATCTTCTCTACACGGTTTAATAAGCAGAAATGGGTACATTTGTATGGTTAGAATCCAAGGGACAGTTTCAAATTTTGTTTCACAAATTTGGCCTAATTCCATTTCAACATTTAAAAGATACTTTAGGAACATTGTGGGTGCAGGGCACATGAAAATATGTCCCCGTCCTCCACTTGTCTCTGAAGCCTTTTTGGAGATGGTTTAATTTTTACCCCAGCATTAATAATTTCCATGGCAGCGAGCCGTGATGTCGTTGGACCCTTTACTGTGAAGCCAGACCCTGAGGATCACTTCTCCCTGAATGAAAGCGGTTACAGAGAAGTGCACTAAGACAGTTTGCTGGCTCATGGTGGGGGGACTGTCAGCCCACATCAGGTACTACAACCAGAGCAATGGGCTGGAGCTCAGTTGGAAGGCCTTTCCTCAACACAAACGGTAATTCAGTCCAATGCTGCAAACTGAAGCTGAGTGACCGGGGCCGGATATGGGGCGGAGCCACAAGATCACTGACCTGAGCTGAAAGCTGATTGGACCTGGGCGCACCTCCTGCTTTGTCGCTCACCAATTCAAAACAAATCATTGGCTGATGGTTAGACCATTTATATGAATATTGGCCCTTCTTATGCCCCCCACCTTAAAATAATCCTTCGGCCACCCCTGAGAGTGACGTAACAATCACTTATCTCTTACTAGATTTTCAACAAGGTCAGCTGCTAGGGTTTGAGGGGCTTTCCTATGTAGTTGTGGCAGGTCATTACATGCCTGAGAAGACAGAGTCCACGTTTAACTGGTATGCCTGTGCTTAGGGGGCCAGTGGTGTGGAGCAGCTGAAGTCAAACTGAACACTGGCTCACATTTATGAAGGAAGGAAGCTGTTCAGATTTCATTCAGTGGGAAAAAGAAAATAGTAATATTTGCCGTGTTGAAATATCTTCAAAGTATGTTTCTTTTCAGATTTTAAATTAGCATTATAAATAGCCAAAGCCAAACATCTTTAACAAAAGGAGCGTTAAACTGAGACAGCACAAACTTTTACAATTTTAACCTCATGCATAAGCTAATCCTTCCCAGATTGTGCTGATTTTAATAAGGAGTGACATGACTGTTAGGGAGGAATATCACAGTTACATTTATCTTTTGCAGTTAGCATGAGTCCAAACTTAGACTGTTATAATAAGCATTAAAAAATAAAAAAAAAACAGCAGAATGTCTGTAACTCACAAGAGTTAAATGCTTAAATGTAGTGTAGATGTGGACAAGCTGTATGCAAAGACTGTAAATCAAAAGAGAAGGATTTTCTTTGATAGAGAACAATTCTTTTCCAGAAAGCTGAAGTGATAAGATGTAGTATGTAATAAACCAAAGCTGAATTACTGCAAAATGAATTATAATAGGCAAGCAAGTCTGTCCTTATTTCTCTTTTAACTTCAAACAGCCGCTAACATTTACTACCGTTAGAGTCTTTGCTTCGAGTGTTGTGTAATAATCAGTGTCATGTTAGTGTAACATACATTATAACTGCAAAGCCAGACTGGATTAGCGAAAAACTCAACAGTCTTCATCTTCTTCAGAGCAGTGTGAGGCATCACCTAGTAACATTCCTGAAAAAGGTTATTTCAGCTTAGTCTGGCTCCTCTGATTCGCCTTGGCAGAGCAAAACAGGGTGAATAGGACGCTCTTTTTTTGGACTGGAGGAGTTTTACCAGAGTGTTTTTTTTTTCTTCCCAACCAGCTCAGAGCCTGACGAAGTTTTGTATATTCAGTACCTGATTCCGGGGGGTCGGGTGGGGGAACAGAGCTCAATGGACCAGGCAGAACTCCTTGTTTGTGAGAGTGAGCTGTCAAGACAAGAGGAATCGGCGGTGACGCGCGGAGATTTGCCTCTTTCTGTTCCCTGTCGTTTCTTAGCGGCCTTTTAGTTGAAGCAGAGTCAGACGGCCCGGGCCTCTTCAAACCATATTTGTGCAAAAAGCGACGCAGTAAATTCTAATTTCGTCTTGGAGCAACGCAGGCAAAAAGGATTTAAACTGTGACTTCTTCTGCAAAAAATGCACACATATTCCCCAAAAAAAAAATCCAATTAGTCATGTCTGCACTGGGGACATTCTTCTCTTCCAGCCTGCCGGACAAATTGGAAAACGGGCTCCCTTTGCATTATATGCAAGGCAAAGACAAGAAAACAGTTCAGGTCTGGGACAGAAATGCTGCGATTCGCTTCAGTTTGAATATTTTAACCTTTAGGTGTTACCTAGCAGCCAGCCTTCAATGATATTGGTGATCAGATCTATTTCAGCACGTTGCCTGATGTCATCTAATGTGCTATAAGATGTTTCAATTAATCCCAAAGGAGATATGTAGCAGTTTTCTAATAATAGAAATGTGCTAATATGACCATAGCTACAAGACAGAATCGCAAGGGTAATAAGTTAAGGGCAGAATTTTGAGAACCTTTCCCATTTTTTTCTGTTAGAAGTGCTAACTTGGATGTGAAGTTTTGGGGGGGGGGCGAAATAACCAGCTTTTACTCAGCTGGATACAACACTCAGCAGGATCAGGTGGACTGTGATTCACTCTCCATTCAGGGCCGGAGTCTGGCTTCGCCTTTCCACACCACTGCCTACCCTTGCCAGCGGCGGGAGATCATACTTAGCAGCTGTGACCATCAGACCCGGGTCTGGACCCACCTCGAGCGTCTGGTGGGGGCCTCCTATCCTTGCCAGACTCCTCTCTCCCCCACCCTCAGACCCATCGCCCCCGTCTCCTGAAGCATCTGGCCTCTCCTCGACAGGCCTGGCCCCAGCCATCCGCCGCCTCCCAGGTCCTGCTCCTCCTCTGCCAGAGTATCAATTTATATCACATTAACTTTCCCAAGCAGCACCAGGTGCTCGATTAGGAAGCGGGCTCTGGGCCAAGTGCACGGTGACACCATTCGATAAATCATCTGCCATTACGCCCAGGTAGCCCCGTTCGCCTCCTGCTTTCAGTGTTACCCAACGGTGAGCCGCTTTCACGTGACACATGTCGCTCACGAGAGAAAAGGTGCTCCGTTCCCTATTTCCGGTATAAAGGTGTTTCATGGATAAGGACGGGGGAAGAGATTTTAGCCTTCCTCCTCCTGGACATGAAAAACTCGCAGCTGTCCGTTTGTGACATCTTTGTAAAATGCACCCCTTAAGATCCCCCTCTTATTGCGGAGCCTGCCTACCTCCCATATCACCTTAATTAGCATGCAAATCAGGGGGGCCTTGACGATTCGCTTTGAAGAACCGAAGCCTTTTGCAAACGAAGACATGCGGCCGCGACAGATTACGGACGTGTAATTACATGAAAGACATATTTTAATGGTACAAATACAGTTATGTGGGAGAGGGTGGAGAGAATGTCACCGAACCCAATTGGTGCACTCCATCATGCTGTGCTGCAAGCTAATCACGCTGCATTGCTTGCAAGAGAAGATATGGGTGGGGATGATGTAGTCACAACTGCCCCTCGAAGAAACTCACACAAAAGGAATCACCGTGAGCTGAATTAATTAAATGGCCATGAGTTATTTCATTTCCAGTTCGTCTCGTATTCCCACGCTCATGGGTCTGGATGTCTAATGGAGGAGGAGAGGCGTTTACCTTACTTGCCTCGCCCGTGTAATGGCACCGCACAGACTTTCAGAGAGCTGCAGAGTGCAGTGGCAATGGCCGCTCAGACCAACGGGAGACACTGGGAATTCCCTGAAGTGAAATGAGCATCGCTGTAGCCACTGATACACAAGTCTCCATAAGGACTCCACTGTACTTCTGGGAAAGGTGCTCTGTCCAGATCGTTCATAGTTGCACTTTAAGTAACGTGAAAACTCTTGCTGTTCACTTGCTGTTTGTGTGTGCAGTGATCCTGCGAAAACTTATTTTGTATATGGATGGTTTGACGATAAAACCCACTAAACCCTCGGCTGTATAACTGTATCAGATTTTGCTATGAATTCTTTTGGACTAAAGTTCCAGCCAGGTGACAAATGATATTTTTTAAGTGCACGGAAATTCACTAGCCTTGATGTGAAAGAAACGTTTAGTCAAACTTTTAGAAATTATGGTTGTGGAGGGAATCAGAGCTAGCTTAAACAGCAAATATCAACCTGCGATTTATAAAAAGGCTTATTGTGTCATGCGTTTGAGAGTCTGAACTTTTTCATAGGCTCAGCCTGACGGGTTGCCATGTGATCTTCGGCTGAACTTCCTGAAAGATCCGAGGCTGAGCAACAGTAATGAATGGCATGAGGCCGTGCGTTTTATTATTTTACTTCGCCGGCCAGGACGTCTGGCTCAATGTGTAATTGTAAGCTGACAATACGAGATTGTTCATTCGAAACTCTTCACCGTTTCCCCTTAATAGAAGTCAGCTGCCGTCGCTTCCTGGCCAATGAGTGCAGAATGTGACTCTTCCCGGACGCTGTCCAAGTAAAACAACCCAATCTGTCAGTCCTGAAGACAAGGAAATGCTCAGGGAGGGGGAGAAGGGCGTCCTGAGCTGTTTATTTTTACTTTGGGAGATTTACAGAATGTTATTCTACACTTTTTAACTCTTGTGCGCAGACTAAATAGAGTAGAATGTGGGCGACTGGTTGGCGTATATGAGCAGAGCTTGCTGGTTTCCAATTTCAGAAATGAACAGTTATTTAACGGGACAGCACTGCTCCTGAAAGGCTAACCTACACAGGTCCATACCTACGGCTGTCTGATTTACGTCCCGCCGCTTGAATCCGATGAAAAAGGGCAGGGCAAATAGCCTTAAGATGTTTATATTTTAACGAGTAAAAATAGCAACTTACACAGCTGCCTATTAAAGCAGACCTAGGAATGAACCATAACGTAGAATTCCCCCGCTGAGCATTACGTCTGAACGTTTAACCCAGGTCAGTCTGCACGACAATCCGAAACTGCGGTTGCCTTCTCTTGGCCAATGCACCGTTGTTTTTTTTTTTCCCCACCCCGATTCCCATAATATGAATTTCTTGTATCTATCAAAATGCTGACGGCTGCAGTGATTCCCCTTAATTTCACCTTTCAAGAGTGCAGAAAGGAGGCGAAACGAATGATTTCCTTGGCGAGGCTTTGCTTTCTTTGTCGAGGAATCCAGCGTTGGTGTGCCACATCAATGAGCTCTGCTCTGCTCGGTTGTTGAGACACCGCCCACCCCACAAAGGCCTCCTTAAGCTTTGCCTTTGTTTAAATATTGCCAGTCCATCCAAGCTCAGTATTTTTTAAACATGCTAGCTGTATGTTTATATTTACAGCACACCGAAGATATACCATAGATGTATCGTCATAGAGTATCAGACATATAAATGGTTTTAAGAAGGTATCAACAAAAATCCAATTTTTTAACTTAGCTAGCTGGGGTTTTGGTTACATTATTATAAGTCAGCAGTCTACAGTTTTAGGAAAGATATTTTTGTATCACTCTTCAGAAGTTCATGTCTAACTCAGTTTAAAGGCCCCTGCTAAAGCTTTAGTATGTTGCTAATCATTTGTATATCTGGGCACTTTACGAGTCGCCAATGAAAGGTCGATAATTTTTGTCATCGTCTCTAGGGTTGATGATGTAACAAACACACAGCTCCCGAGATCATTTTCTTTTTAGAAGTAACTCTCACTGCAAACAAAGTTCCAGAGCCCTTGTTTAAATTATTAAATTAAAAATGCACGTGCAATTATAATAAATACAGAAGTGGGAATTAGCAAGAAGTCACATTCTGACCAAGTCACCATGTGACAAAAATATTTTAGGAGCTTCTCTTTTTGTTTTTTGATGTTTCAATATCTATGTATTACAGTACTCTCTAAGGAAAGTTTCCTTATCCAATATTACAGCAAAAAAAAAAAAATCTGCCATTTTAACCAAATCAATAACTAATTTAACATGTTATCAATTATTTGGATGATATCATTTAAATTGCTGCTGAGAGATTTTTTTAATTAAAAATGTAAAGAACGGTGAATAGTTTCGGAATGGACTCAGACTGCATGTAATTTCATAAATGTTAAGTTGTGGTATCAGAGCTGCAGTGACTCGAGGTTCCCTTAGCAATATTCTGCTCAGTTCTGAGGAGTGAACAAAATGTGTCCTCTGTGTCAGGGTCCACTGCGGAGACGAGTCAAACGCCTGAGATACCCCTGAAAAACAAGTGCCAGATACTCCATTACTACTCGAAACCGAGAAAGACAAAACCACAGAAATACTTAACAATGACGCTACATCACTCATTTTAACCTGGGATCCCAACTTAATCTGATTGTCACCTTCTGCTGCCCGCAGCCCAGGAAACATCCTCCAGGAGCCGCATGTAATTAGCGTCGGCGTTAAAATAAAAAAACGAAGACGTTTTAATTTAGTTTGATGAGCAGGCCTATGTGAAATTAGCGTTAGCCGGCTCCCTCACCGGTGCTTCTGTGGACTGGACTGTTAACAAACAAGGATTTTATTGCTTTCCACGTTTGCGGAAATCACAACCCGCAGTTAAATAGAAAAACACTGCTAGCGATATATCTAATGCCTGAGCTAATGCTCCCTTTTGACAAATAAGGCCTGTTCTGCTCTAGATGGAAAAAGCAGTTATTCAGCACTACAACATGCTGCCTCACCACTAATGTGAGCGGGGGCCATTCTAGATTTTTTTTTTTCTTTTTTTTGTAGGATGGGGAGCGTAAGAAGTGTCGTAATTCATACAGAGGGCCTGGAACTTTGTCATTAGCCAATGATATGTTTTGAACTGGTGAGTGACAGGGTAGAGGGCACTCTGGGGGCCAATCAGCTTTCGGCTAGGGCCGATACCCATGAGGCCTTGCCCATGTATGCGCCCCTGAATATGAGGTTTAGTTTGAAAAAAGCTCACCAAGGGATTCTGGGACTCATCAGCATCCGGTATCCAGGTGAGAGCAGACACAAGCCTGTTACACCGTCCCCCAGTTTTACCTATAGGGACCCCAGCATCTGTAACATTTTGCACTTACTTGGAGTGAACTACCAGGGAATAAAACAAATCCCATAAAAAAAAAAAAAAAAAAACCTGGGGGGAGGGGGTGGCAGGGGAAGTCGACAAGTCAGCACACCAAGGGGCCACTCCAGATACAGATGGCTCTGTCGTTCTGGAAAACAGCCTTAGCATCGACGACACGAGCCATCTGCAGCTTGCAAACGCGAGGGAGGGGGCTGAGGAGGGCGTGTGGCAGGGTGGAGTGAAACAGCAATTAGCATTTGCGGTGTTGATCTCTTCTTTACTCTGATGTTCCTCTAAACGGCAGATATGCAGGCGCAGCTGATCAAGGCCGTAGGTTCTGAGTGCCCGGGAAAAAAAATAATAATACCCCCACTTTGATGGCATATTACAGGCAAAACATCAGACTAATCAAACATCAAAATGATTCAGCTGCTTTGCGCTTCTCGATCGATCTTGTGACGTGCGTCGAGAGCACAGCTGCAGATGTTGCAGTAACTGATGATTTACTGATCTTTATCGCCTTTGAAATGCGGCCGTTGTCACTCAGCGCATCGGAGGAGCCCCTTAAAACCAGCAGAACAACTTCTGAAGGGCCTGAATTGGAGTTTAAGGCTTTAAAAACACCTCCAGAGCAAGTAATCAACTTAAGGAAAAGAGGAAGCTTGTGGCTGCTTAAAGTCCACTTAGCAGAGGGCTACTGACATTCCTGTCATGATCAGAGTTAAAACACTGGAAGCTTAAAACCAAGTCCCTTAAGAAATTCATACTGTAATAGGGTTAAACAATGGTGTAGATCTCCACAACACCCAGTGAAACACTGGGATGAAGACTCAAGGTCATTTACATTAGATTTATTTGACAGACTCTTTTATCTAAAGTGAGGTACAATTGAGTAAGCAGAGTCAAAAAGTCCCTTGAGCGATTGTGGGTTAGGGTCCTTGCTGATGGACCCTCGGGCGAAACCACTCTGTTGACCACAGGATTTGCAGCGGTGACCTTCCGATCACAGACACCCCAAATAAGCAAAATAAGTGGCACATGGTATAAAACGCTGATATTGCTGTAAACAGGGCTGGTATTATGAACAGCATGCGGCTCCGCCCGGTCTACTGATACACTGAGATGCTGATGGCGTTTTGCTGGTCCGAAGGGACTATAGGTGGAGTGTGTGGCGTAAATTAGAGCCAGGTAGGATCGGAGGCGGTGTGTGTGAAAATGCAGCATCGCGGCAAAGTGGCTGTAGACTAGGGTGTACTGGGTGTGTAACCAGCACAGGTTACTACAGGTCATTTGTCTTAGGAAAAGGAAAAGCCATGAAATTTTACTGTAATGTCAGAGTTGGTTCATTCTACATATTTCACTTTTCAACTATGTACGCTTAAGTGTTTTACGATAACCAAAGTAAGAATTTTGTTGGTTGTTACTCACAGGCTAAAAAGCACTATGTTTGTACTGGATATAGTGTTGTTAACAGAATATTCCAAGGTCAATTCTCATAAAGGCCTCATCTGCTGTACCCTATAATATTCAGCATGGTACTTAACCAAAATCGTCACAGCAAAAAGGATAAATTGTCAGCAGGCCTGAATGAAAGTAATAAATTGATGCTATATGTGTTTGTGCTGGTTACTATTGAATGTTCTTTTATTCCTCATAATATATATATAATCTTATAAATTATGTAAAGTTCCCGGTATGAGATATGCCCGCCTCACAATAAATAAAAGCCTACATATTTGTGGCAAATTAATCCCGATGACTGCAATGTGCTGATGTACTGGAAGTTCGTTTTATAGAAAATCAATCTGTCAAGTTGATTAAGGGTTGATGAGGCTAATTAGAGTTTTATTGTACATACATTAACAGCCAGGGGGCGCTGTCGATGACGGGAAGAGCTGCGTAACAGGGGGGTGAGGTAGGCATCCCTTGGGCAGCCAGTTTAATAGCACCCACCTTTATTTTTGTACTGAGTGTTGAGCATATGCTGTTTCCCCAGGGCAGGCTGTCCACAGCATTCTCTTCACCCAAGTCAAATGCATTTTTTCCCTACAGCTGGTATTCTGGATAAGCTCTGCAATCCTCACAGGTGGATATTAATCGTCCAGTCTAGATTGTTTCTGAAAGGGTTTGTACCTAGATTTAATAATGCCTATTAAGTGTTCTACAGTTTGTGAATATTTTTTTAAGCGCATGAATAATGTATGTATGTGTGTATATCACATATGCATAAGCTTTGTCGCAAGTGTGTGTCTGTGACAGCTATGGGGTGGCTGGTACAATTAATCTGCCAGGGTGTGGGGGTGTTTTTAGCGCCCGAAACTGTAAGCGCGTATGACTCTGCGTGCGCATGTACTCGCATGTGCGTGTGCACCGCTGCCACCCCTGCTGAGAGCGTGTCGGCACGACCGCATTGAATCAGTAAATCCACGGCCCTCTCCCATCTGGCCACGAGTCACAGCGAATCCCATTCAAATGCCAAAATCCGACGTAAAAACCAGACACAGTGCACCTTCCACAGTAAAAATGCCGGGGGGAGGGGGGGGTCTAAGCATGCAGTGCTGGCGTGCTTTTCAAACGACACACTTCTTTTTTTTTTCCCAGGGTTCCACCTCACACTTGGAATGCCTAACCGACACTTTTCAGTCTCAGCAAAATCATTTTCTTATGAAAACATCCAGTGTTACTCTACATTAAAGATGTAGAGTGTGGGCAGTGGGTCCAAATGTGATGCTCATTTTAATGTAAAAATCAATAATTCTAACACAACTCAACCTGAAGAGGAAGTAATCCATGTTCTATTCCATTAGTGGTCAAAGAAAGTTCCGGAACATATACCAGCAGCTGCTACGTATAAGGCGTGATTTATTTGAATGGATATGTGTGTAATAATGTAACATGCATACACCTTTGCTTGATTAAGAGGGGCTGATGACTAGGGCCAATGACCAGGATTGTAGAGACGCAATCAGTGGGTAAACAATCACAATCAAGGCAGGAAACGTTGAGGGTCTAAGATTTTAGTGATCTGAAGAAGAGTGAGTAGAAGGCACTTGTGTGTCTGCATCTATGTGTTTATGCATATTAATGCATCGTCACTGAACTCCAATCACTTTCCCAGTGAATGCCTTAATAGTCCATGCCGCTTTCTTCTTCCCAAAAGACAGAAAGAAATCATATATTTGTTTGCATAGTGAAATTCAACCACTGAATTTCAGCTGTGCAAACAAGCCACATTTTTCTTTAGTCCGTGGGCACTATTATAAACTCTGAAACAATAAAAGAGTTGCCCAACAGAGCTGAAAGAAGAGAAGGACGGAGAGTGAGCTCGGCCACAATGCTTGACAGAATTCCTGAAGCACATGTAATGTGGCAATGTTGCCGTGGGATTAAATGACAGTCACTTTTCACTTTTTTCTCATTATGGGACTTACTTAGTACTATCACGCATCCTGAGAACAGTGTTGCATTAATGACATGGCTAGGCCGTTGTGTAGTAACCATTATTCCGTAATAAGAATTGTTGTTATGAAAAATGTGCCATTGATGAGAAACTCACAGCAAAGGCTCTTGTTAGGCGGAGAATGGAGTGTTTTCTGGAGGACCTTTCATTTCCTAAATGTGCAGGAAGCACATGGACACTGAGTCAAGCACAGGCTTGGAGCCACAAGTGACATTTTAAAAATCAAACTGTCCAGGACAATGTCACCTTTGTTTAGGGAGAAACATGGGCTTTTCAGCATTGTTTAGGGATTCAAGAGGACGAGGTGGCATGCAGAGATGAAGTAAGCATGTCGGCATTATCCCGCATGGAAGACTAAGAAGGAATTCTGAATATGGGCTCGGGGACAGGTGGTGTGACCTTGGCTGTCAGCCAACATCCCGCTTTCTCTGTGGAAGCAGAGCCCAAATCCCCATGGATACCACTGTGCCAGGACATGAGTGTCTCTCTACGGGTCGCCTCCTGGTCCGCAAATCCATGTCTCTCAACCGGCCGCGCTAGTGTTCTCTCGCAGTATTTAAGCAGAGCCATGAATATACCCAGTTTAGGATCCAAATGGGGAAAAAAAGCACCAAATGGGAGCTTTGATCCCCTCCCACACACCGCTAACCATTTAGTGTTTGACGTGTCACATTCCTTTCTCTGCGTAATCCATGTAAATATTTATAGGAGACAATCAGTGACCGTTGGGGAACGTCCAAAGGCCATGTTCTGTGCACAATTGCACTCCGGTTTCCATTATTTTCGAATGAGCGCCGCCTTTGATCAGCCAATCCGGCATCATCAAAGAGGAGCCACGCAAACAGAGCCACATGGCAAGCAGAGGGTCACGCTCTGTGGTTTGGGGCCTGCTTTTGCAGTCGTACTGTGTACCCATAGGCCCATCGTTGTTTACTTTAGGTGAAGATTCTGTTAACGATGTTAAGACAAAGAAGCCCACACCATACATAAAATATGACAGGCTATTTGTGTCTTCACATCATATTATTGTGACACAGGGTGCTTTTCCATCACACCGAGTACCTTACTTTCAGTATGGTACTTTTGGTACTCCACGAGTTGGTAGAGTTAGCTGGGGAGAGGGAGGTCTGGGTCTCCTGAAGCTGCTACCCCCGCGACCCGAACCCCGGATAAGCGGCAGATAATGGATGGATGGGATGGATGGACTTTTACATCTTTTCTTTTCCCATTGACTTCCAGTCAAGTACCAGTACTAAAAGTGCCAAACCAGCTGGGGTAGGACTTGAAACACTTCCTTTATTTTTGGTTAAGCGAAAAGCCTGCCACTGAAGCACAATACAAACATCACCTTGAAGACAGTTATGAACTCAGAAAACAACAATAAACAAAGTAAAAAATATATATAATTGCGATCTGGTCCGAAGAACAGATACAACAAAAAGATCAGGATGGCATGAAAGGAAATTTTTTAAGCATTTTATTTAATGTACTACAACAACCCACATATAATGTGCTGTCCTAGCAATGGGATTTTATTGAAAATATCAAGGTGTTATTTTGTTGTAATAAATATTGGGATATTTCTAAAACAAAAAGGAGTTCATAAATTTCTCACAAAGCCATCTATTAGTGATTTATACAGCAAGGAAGAAAATGTCAGAGAGCGCATGCAGGGCTCATGCAAAAGCACCTTAGGTAAACTTTAAAGTTATTTTTAAACATATATTAGATAACCTATAATGATGTTTTGTGATGTTGGTATAAATACAGTATCACACTTCGTCCAGCCCTATAATACACTCCAGCAATTTTTCGAATACAACATAAAATGCAACACATCAGGTTGTGATGTCATTCGGCAACGGGTACCAGTTTCCATGCCAGTGGAAGACCAACACCTTGGAGTATCGTACTTTTGGTGTCTTCTTGAAGTACCAAAGGTATGGTACCTGGTATGGTGGAAAAGTGCTGTAATGAACTGCGAAGCAAACAAGGGATCAAACTTTATTTGCTGAACTTGTGGTAGAATGCATCCATCCGTTCATCATCAAAATCTCTTCCCATTTTCAGGGTTACGGGAATCACCTGGAGTCCATCCCAGCCAGCACAGGGCATAAGATAGGGTTACATCCATGGATAGGATGTTCATGACACACACGCAATTGGAGTTCAGAGATGACAGTCAGATAAATTTTTTTAAATGATTTTAAAAATCTGTACATTGGTAGTACATATTTAGAAATAATGAATAAAAAAAAAATTGGGATAAGTTTGTGGCCAACAGGGGGTGCTGAGTAGTAACTGTCTGTGGGCTACAAGGGGTTCGCAAGCCTTGGGACCACACACAGGTATTCAGTTTGAGCGGTGATAAACGCCATTGCTGCCCCTGCACCCGATCATTTAGATTTAGTGTGAGCAATAATTTAATTGTTTCAATTAAAGTAACAGAACTTATCCTTTATACAGACATAGGGAGACATGGGAATGCAAACGCCACACAAACAGAGAGGGGGAGAGGGGGATTAAACTCCCACAGATGCGAATCAACCCCCCAGCGCCACAGGGGTGAGGCTGCAGTGCCACCCACTGATACACCTTGGGACCCGGTTCTCCTTTCAGATGGTACCGATATTATTTTTTTCACTGCTGCTCATACTCCGTGTCGATCACGGACCTGGTTTTTCAGTTATTTCCACGAAACGGGGATTTCAGGTTTTAGAGACATGTCTTGTAAAATATCTCTTAATTACAAACATTTTTTGGTTAAAAACTATTATAAATTCACTTCTGACAAAGCCAGCTACATTACAGAATAGAAAAAATACAAGCAAAAAATAAGTATTCTTCATAAGCATCATACACACTGTTTCTATGTTTATTTTTATTTTTCCATAGAAACATTCTGAACTGACATGCAGTGACATAAATACAAAGGAGATTAGTTGTGAACACAGAGGGATGCACACTGCTGTCATGTAGCTAAATAATAACCTGCGAGATTTTAGTGCTTGCAGCTAGGTGTGAATAGCTATCTACAGTCATTACACCGCTATCAAAGCACATTCTACTTTTCAAATCAGGTGAAGCTGGGATATTTTTTAACTTTATTTTAGCCTATGTAACATTGCCTGCACAGAACACTAACAAGCAAAAGCACAGTATTCGTGGGTAGCAATAAAAATCCTTCTAACAGGAACTGACTAATTTGGGACCTTGGGATAAGCCTCTCCTTTGGCTTTTAACATGATCATCGGAATCCTCCCACAAGTATTTCACAAATTCACCTTATTCGAAAAATAAAAACTTCATGAATTATATTTGTCTTGCAAGTCAGACATCATAAACAAACATAGCCTGGTAAAAGAGTCAAATATTTAAAAACAAATGCGCACTAATTTTCCTAATACACCCCATGGGGAGTCAGTGTAGCTCACACATGGTGCCTGATGTTGGCTGATGTCTTCAGAAGCCAAAACTGTTCCAAATAGCTATTTGCAGCAAGGGAGCAAATGACCTAGGGAGACCTGAAGCAAATGACCTAGGGAGGCCTGGAGCAAATGACCAAGGGAGGCCTGGAGCAAATGACCTAGGGAGACCTGAAGCAAATGACCTAGGGAGGCCTGGAGCAAATGACCAAGGGAGGCCTGGAGCAAATGACCTAGGGAGACCTGGAGCAAATGACCTAGGGAGGCCTGGAGCAAATGACCTAGGGAGACCTGAAGCAAATGACCTAGGGAGGCCTGGAACAAATGACCAAGGGAGGCCTGGAGCAAATGACCTAGGGAGGCCTGGAACAAATGACCAAGGGAGGCCTGGAGCAAATGACCTAGGGAGGCCTGAAGCAAATGACCTAGGGAGGCCTAGAGCAAATGACCTAGGGAGGCCTGGAGCAAATGACCTAGGGAGGCCTGGAGAGTTCCCATTCAGTTAGTTCCCAAAGTAAAGCAGCGGTCAGGGATGGAAATTCAGCAATAAATAAGAGCTAATTTTCTTTCCTCTTTCCTGAGCCACCCAAGCTCAGCTCAAAGAGATCAAACTTACTGCATAAATCTGTGGAACATAAGACAGTATCAT
Organism: Mormyrus lacerda; assembly: GCA_015163995.2. NCBI lineage: Eukaryota > Metazoa > Chordata > Actinopteri > Osteoglossiformes > Mormyridae > Mormyrus > Mormyrus lacerda. The sequence continues at coordinate 17,503,792 of JAABNX020000008.1, read as the reverse complement.
TTCAGTATCAGTATTTGTGGAATAGAAGACAGTATCATTTCAGTATCAGTAGTTCTAAGACTTCAGGTTTGTGAAATAGTTTTCAAGATACCCTCATCTGTTCTATTTTGCATTTTAATGGCTGATGGGAATACAGACCAATAGCAAATCTAATGCATTTTATGATTAGCTTGTGCCAATATTGTCAATGAACATGAAATCTTCATTACCTGTATCAAAGAGCCATCTCAATATACCTGACAGCTTTTAAAGTAACAAAACTTGCACCATTGTGCAATTTTATCAGAGGCTTGCAGCTACTCCTGGAAAAAATTTAGTGCTGATCTAATTTATTTTGGTGGTGAAATATCATTAGCAGATACTTTGCAAAGTCAATCTGCAGATGTCCCACTATCTCTCTGTTCCTCTGGGGCGTCACACCTACTTGACCTGTGTGGGAGGTTTTCTGTTCTCACAAAGTGTAGTGTGGATATTTAAATTTAGATTGTAGTTGCTTATTTATATTGTTATTGATTTTTTTTTTTATTTACGCCAATGGCTCAAAGGATGCTGGGAGTCTTAAGGTGCAACACTACACATCTCACTGACTTCTTATCATATCCAAGCACAAGTTGATCATTGATAATTGCACCATTATATCCCAAACAGCTTCATCAGCTGCACAGATATTTATATCAGGACTTTCTCCTTGTCCTACTACATTTTTTATATCCAGGAAATCATCCTTATTTGGTGTTTATTTGGTTTTGTAATGTGGTTTTATGTTAATCCAAAAGCTTAAATTTAGTATTTTCAGGACTTGCCAATATAATAAAGAGTATATGATTGAATTTTAGTACTGCACACCTTTTTCGAATCACATATTAGTTGTTTGTAGACACCTGTAATATGATATTACCCCATGCTTACGCTTACAAGAAATAAGAATGAAGGTAGTTGCATAGCGAAAATTTGAAGAAAAAACAAAAACGCTACTATGACAATTACTAAGGTACCGTGTGGAATTTTACGTCCTTTAGAGATATTGCATTTACATATTTACAGTAGCAGACACTTTCATCCAGTGACATGCAATTGAAAAAGCTGGGTTAGACAGTCCCTGGAGCTGTTAGGGTATTATGGGTCTTGCTCAGGGGCCCAGGGATGATACCAGTCTGCCAACCATGGGATTTGAACCACTGACCTTCCAATCACAGGCACAACATCCCAACATGGTGAGCTGCAAAAAGCCTGTACATGGGGCCCGGATGATGATATTAAAAAGGCTGTCGGCCTGAAGCCTGTCACGGATAAATAGGACAGAAGCCCTTCTTCCCATCCCCCCTACCCCAAACTCCAGCCTCACCACGTTCCTGATTAGCCCTGGCATCTGGAACATGAAGGGAAGTCCTCTGTGCTGCAGGCAGACAGGGCATCTAGGCCGAGAGGACCTGCGTCTCTCATTAATTCAGCATCGCAACTTTACCAGGGTCGTGTTGAACTAGACAGTGGGCTTGTCTCCCACCCCACCCCAACTGTGTAATAAGACACATTTCCTGGCTGACACCATATGACCAAATAGGGCTACGTGAGACTGCCACTGGCCTGAGATAATTGGCGAAAACAACCCTGCTACTAGAGACAGCATTATTATCTACAGCTTAGCTCCTAATATCCCATCTGGGGCACTTGTGTCACTCGTTACAGCCTCGTGTCCGAGGACCTGTTCTCTTCCCCCGAGGTGGACAGCTGCCTCCGGGGACCGCTCTCACCCTGGCTAGTACAATCTCATACATACACAAGTCCGCAAACACACAACCTACCGTACACAAGCTACACAAACAGTTAAAGCCTAAGCAAGCATCTGACAGTCCCATTATTGATCATTGTTTGCATGAACTGCTCCATATCCGGTCATTATGAAACATTTTATCATTCTACATCCCTCTGCAGTGTCTCAGATTTTACCGACTAGATTAATGACTTAATGTGAACCACAATCACGGGTAGAATAAAGCTCTTCGATTAAGATAGTGTTCAAAACTGCATGTCACTCTTGCTCTAAGAGTTTTCACTGAAATTACGAGGAATGAAACAGGTCGGCGAGCCACCCCCGGAATCCTCCTGGGGAGAGCATCAGCATGTGGAGAACAAATGTGCATCAGACCATGGAGACGGCTGCAGCTGGGGGCAGTTTTGGACATCCTGGTCTAGTCACCTTTACTCCAGAACGGAGAACACGAAGCTCCCCTAGCTTACTTACCTTTTATTTAGTTTATTAAGCCTAATTATTTCTCTAATTTTTTTCTGCTATGGTGCAATGGCACAGTGGTTAGCACTGTTGTCTCACACTGCTGGAAAACCGGTTTTGAGTCTCTGCCATATCTTCCCTTGCTGTTGTGGGATTTTTAATCGGGTGCTCTGGGTTCTGCCCCAGTCTAAAAACATGCTGAGGTGAACTGGAGATATCACACTATCTGTAGGGGTGAAGGGTGGGTGTGTCCTGTGGTGGGATGGTGCCCCATCCTGGATTGTTCCCTGTCTTATGCCCATAGCCACTGGCATAAACTCTGCAACCCTGCATGGGACTAGTGGTTACTGAAAATGGATGTATTTCTTCTGTTGAATCTTTCACAAAGTTATGATGCTGCGCTCATAAGGTCACCAGTTCAAATCCTAGTGCTGGCAGTGATGTCACTGTTGGCCCCCTGAGTGAGGTCCTTAACCCCCAATTGCTCTAGGGACTGTCTGACATTGGATTTTTTTAAATTTTGTTATCGATAACTGTGTCAGCTAAATATATAAATCTGAAATGCCTGGGGATGGTGTGTGGCTCAACGGGTTGGGAGTTGGTGTCTATGACCAGTTAAGCATCAGTTCAAATCCCAGAGTCAGCAGAGTGATTTCACCTTTAGGCCCCTAAGCAAAGCCCTTAACCCCCATTTGCTCCAGGGACTGAAATAAATAAAATGTACAACACATCTACATCCCTCCACTCGCATACTGTATATGCGTACCCTGTGCCACACTCCGACCTCTTACTGAGTCACACATGTGATCTCGCTGATGTCACAGTCTGTTTGTGCTGGAGCTCAGCCTGCCAGTTGTCTCACATCTTCCTGCGAGCCCCAGTCGCATCCAAAGCTGTCCCCAGCATATCCCTGCTTTTGGCTGCCCGTCTGGCCCAGGCTGCTGACATACAGCTTAGCCTTAGCACTGCTTATCCCCCCGCTGACGATTGATGTCTGAAACCGCCAGCAACAGGCGGTGCTCCACCAAACCCCATACAGTACCAGCCTGACCCACTCCCCCAGAAAAAAAAGAAAGCCTGCCCACAGGCTTCCCCCCCCCCCAGCCACACCAGCCTTTCCCCTGCTCCTGAGACCCTCTTTCCCTCCTCCCTGACCTTTTCTCATGTTTACCGAAACGTCCTTGAATCTGGCGGCTAGAGCGCCCTTTAATTAGACTGCGAATCGCCTCTGTCACAGGGGAACCGCGTCGAGTGCAGATCCGACACAAGCCCGCAACCAGCAAGCGGCTATTTCTGCCTGGAGAGGCCTTTTTGAAACACTTAGAGCTGGACATTACATCATGTATATGCTAAGGCTAACAGCGTGCTAAGCGCTATCCCATCTAATGAGTCCAAAACAACTTTTTTTTTTCTTGTATTTTTTAATCGTCGCAACACTAACAGGGGATGCTGTACACATTTAATTAAATCCTATGAAATGTAATCTTATTGAAATCCCTTTGATTAATGTGCAAATGAATCAATCCCGTCATGCATGCAGAATTGTTTATCACGCCTGTGGCAGAGCCAGAGTTTTCCTAGCTTTGGATGGAGTTTCCAGCGACAGTCCCTCACAGGCCTCACTTCCGCTTATATGTCAGTGCTGGTGAGGTCAACAAGCTGACGTGTTAATGTAGAGAAACCCAGCCTATCTATTTAGTGAAGTTAATACAGAAATTAAACCAAATTCGAAGGAGAATTTCAGAAAGCATAGTATTTGGCACTTGAAAACATAGCATGTCTAATCAAATGTCATTTATTAATCAGAGATATTTCATACATAATTCGTTCCTGACGTATTTATCATGTTCATTCCACATATTAATCAGCATTACTGACCGTCTCCTGTAACTCCCCTCGGCTTGCTATGATCGGCGCCATGATGGATGAGAAAAAGGGAGATTCTTTCAATCAGTTCCTACTCTGCTGCTCTGCAGATCTCCCCGGGAACCCCAGAAAACCTGCAGCTGAGACTTTCAGGCAGAAGTATGTTTATTGTTCAGAAAAGTAGAACCTCTAAATGTCCAGTGCAGGAAATGCTCAGCGCATGCCAGTCAGGCTTCTAGCTCTGTTGGAGGAGGTCTGAATGTGTTTAACTCACATACTTGCACCATATGTACAGGTCCGTGTTGACATGAAAGCGTGCATGAGATACGAAGGGAGGAGAGCATACAAATGGAGAAGAGCCAGACATAAGAGGGACAGACATAAGAACATACAGACACAGTACCATGCCATACCATATTTATTGTCTATTTTAATATTCTTTATTGCATTTATTTCTACTTAAATTTTCCTTTGTTGTGTTTATACCTTCTGTGATACTGGACAAAGAAATTTCCCCTTGCAGGGATCAATAAATTTCTTTTATCTTATCTTATCTTATCTTATCTTATCTTATCTTATCTTATCACCTACTGAGATTTGCATCCATAGACTGTGCCAGTTCATATCCTTCCATCCATTAATCCATCCATCCATCCA
>JAABNX020000008.1:17472073-17498939 GCA_015163995.2 Mormyrus lacerda | reverse complement strand
TTATCACCTACTGAGATTTGCATCCATAGACTGTGCCAGTTCATATCCTTCCATCCATTAATCCATCCATCCATCCATCCATTTTCTGTAACCACTTATTCTCTTCAGGGTCACAGGGGGTTATGGGCACAAGGCAGGGAACAACGCAGGATCAGGTGCCAACCCATCACAGAGCACCAACCCATCACAGGGCACCAACCCATCACAGAGCACCAACCGATCACAGGGCACCAACCCATCACAGAGCACCAACCCATCACAGAGCACCAACCCATCACAGGGCACACTCACACACCACTCACTCACACAAGCACATTAAGTCTACAAAAAAAGTTGATTTGCTGGTTATTTTAGCAATAACTTTGCATGAGTGTCGCCATTTCACATTACATTTCACATTACATTTCACATTACGTTTCACATTTAAGGGTTATCATATTTAAATGTAAACAATTCCTCCTTATCTCAGATATTTTGTAAGGAAGGGGATTGGATGTCAGTGTTACCCTTGAATGTTGGGTTAATATTTCCAGCCTTGAATCATTCTTTCACCAGGGGGGAGCAGTACTGTCTGATGTTTGTGTCATTAAATGAAGGACAGGATGAGAATGGGGAGGGGGAGGGGTGTCATTTCAGTCACAAAGAGGAAGGGCTCAAGGCAGCCAGGAAGCGTGTCCCGTGGGAAAATTTTACTTCTCAAAGCAGCCTTTTCTGTTTATCAGGAGGGGCACATTATTTAATTTTCAGCGCAGTAAGGAATCTTTGTTGCATGTTTTCTTGTTCCGATAAATTAAGCAATAAACAGCAGGGGAAAGAAAGGATTTAATTAGATATCATTGAGTCACGTGAGGCATTTACATTTTAGGAAAACAGGTTTATATTAAAATACATACATAAAATACCTTGGAAAGGAGAGGAAAATTACTTGATCTAGAAATGTCATGTCACACTTGGATAGGAGATAAGGTAAGTGTTTTCCAAGATTCACAGGCACAAAAGATATCTCCAAGAAATCTGAGTTTAAGCAGTATGACTAATCTTTGTGTTGTGGTCTCATTTTTATCTTCGATACAAAATGGGGAAAAAAAACTGAGATCTCTCCGCAATTTTCTGTTTCCTCTGGGACGCCTATGCATGGTGCACAGGCAAATCGATAGTGACAGGACTAAGAGTGACTAGGCCACATCCCCTGTGGTGCGAGATACTTCTAAGGGCATGCAAGTGAGAGATCCTTCAGCTACCGGTTAGGTGTGGGGCAGCCTTTCTCCGGCATGTGAAATGAACAATATGAAAATGAAGAATAATGCATTCCAGAGACCCTGAACTGAATATATGATTATAGAATGGATGCATGCATGCATAGGCAGATCTTGCTGTTCTTTATAATAATATGATACTTATGTAATAAACTAAGAATGTGTAATAGCCAAGTTAAAATAAATGTGTCTGGCAGTAACTCATGTCTTTCTATCCTGTGACTTATTTCACCTTTTGGGGTTGGTGTGAGGCTCAGTGAGATAGGATTCCATACATGGAATCGGAAGGTCATTGGTTTTGAGCCCAGGGTCATCAGTGTGGGTTCACCATCGGGTCTTTGACCAAGGCCCTCCACCCCTAAGTGCAGACTGACTGAAGCAACTTTCTCAAAATTTATGTTGCTTTGGATAAAAACATCTGGTAAGTAAATATAGTGCAATATGTACATACGCCGATAGGCCCAACACATTATCATGACCCCCACATGAAGGAAATGACAGTGACTATCTTATTAAAACAGTAGGTGTCAAGGTTCTGAGATCTATTACACAATAAAGAAGAATTCGGTACTCGTAGCTGACAAGTTGAATGGAGAAAACGTGGGTAGGGGTGAAAACCTAAGTGACTTTGATAAGGGCCAGACCAATATGGCCGGGCGACAGGGTCATGGCATTTCCGAAACCGTAAGGCCCGTGGGCTCATGGTCGGCCATGATGAGCACCTACTGAGAGTGTTCCAAGGAGGGAAGAACCACAAACTACCGACAGGACATTGGGTGGCCAGGACCCGTTACTGCGGCATTGACCAAAGGCTATCCTGCCTTGTTCCAACCAACAGAAGGGTTACCTTAGCACAAATGGCAGATCTTTTTAAAGATGACATGAGTAATGTGTAATGACATGACAATGCAATAATCTGATACCTGGCACACTGGTAAGTGGCTCTCTGTCACACTATGCCTGCTTATTTAAATTTATTTTTATCGTTACAGGTATGTACAAAAATACCCCCAGTGTCCCTAGGCCCTAAATTTCATATTGTTTAATGCTTAGTGTTTGGTTTTTTACGCTGTATCTTTGTTATATGTTGACGTATGTTGCATCCGCAGTCCATGGAGAAACGTTTCATCGCACCATGTACGTGTACATGTCTACTTATGACAATAAAGTACCTTGAGCTGCATTTGGGGCTGCATGGTCAGCATTATTCACATCATGTGCTGGTAGTTATAATGTTTTGGTTAATCCATGTATGTAATTCCTATTATTCATAATGCACATTAAATGTCGATTCTGATTAGTGCAGGGTCGAGGTTTTGATGCGTTGTTGCCTCCCATCTGTACAGCTGACATATTCTCCACAATTTATGTGGATATCCTGCAGGTACTTCCATATCACATGGTATAGCCTCATTTATGACTCCCTAGTTTGTATAAAAGCCTTGTGATGACTTGGCTGGAACCATTTGCTTCCTGTGCCTGACTGTAAACAACTGGGTAGTTGGTTGCTAAAAACATCTATGTTGAAACGTCTGACAGGATTTGCTTTTATTGGCGTCAGAAAATGACACTTCATGCAAGTGTGGTTGCCATGTACCGTCCATTACAACGTCCTAGGAGACGCCTAAGAGAGGCCGATAGGTCTTAATAATCCTGAATTTACTCTACATACACAGCAGCTTGTGTAATAGCAGGACGCTTTAACAAAGCTCACGATCGACTCATTAAGGGGCATAGAAACATGTTCATCTTCAACTGAACATGCGCCGAAGGCATTATAAACAGGGACCGTCGCTCCTCGTCTAATCTGCTAACGACTAGCCCGTTAAAGAGTGCTTAGCAGTTTAAACGGTCGTGTGTCTGGAGTGCAGAGACATGCCTGTAAAGAGGGCCATAGCAGAGAGTGGCACATCTGCACAAATGAAGTCAAACCTGCTCACAAGCCTCCCGGCGGAGATGGGACTTGTCTTTATTCTGGTTTACAGGACAAGTGTGATCGCCTTCTTAGTGCTGGTATCATGTACTGCAGGCCTCTTTTATCCCAGTAAGCAGTTTGGCAGGCCTCCTCTCGATCATTAAATTAGATGTCGGCATTAAATTAGATGTCCAACTTAGTACAGAGTACATTAAGGTCTGACTTAATTTTCCAATTCGGTGAAAGACCCCTCTATGTGTTTTAGGACCCATTCCAACGCCTCACATCAGAGAATATTTATCACAAACAGCCCAGAAAACAGCGGGTACAATTCACAAGCACCCGAGTCACGTAAGACTGGTAGGTGCAAAATGTTACGAGGTGCTCCTATTCCCCGCTCATTTCACATGCAGGTGCCCCCGTACGGAGGAGCGTACAAAAAAAAAAAGAACACAGAGGTAAAGAAGGCGCGGGAGGAACCCAGAGTCAATCTAAGCCATTTCTAAAAACGTACTCCTATCAGACAGAATGATGACACCTCCATCCCATAAGTGCAAGGATAGACCGCTGTCCCGAAGAGAAACAGTGTGAATACGCTTTGGGAGATGAGGCCCTCGCCGTGTCCTCCCCCAACCTGAGCAGGGACCTCTGGTGATTTTAGCCCCCGAAGCTACAACGCTAAAGGCACTCCAATTCTCGATGCAGACTCAAACACAAACCCTTGCTGGTTTTTCTTCAAGAAAATACATCTAAGTTACGTTATATAATTCAGCTGCTCAGTTTTACATAAAAGCATCACAAATAGCTTCACCTTTACCCATTTATATGGGCGGACATTTACAGGTTAAGTGCCCTTAACAAGTTGGTATGAGCAGGGCCCCCCTGCGATTCCATAATCCCACTGGCCGGCAGATACGGCTTTCGTTTTCCACAGTATTCTCACACCTAATGGTGACTTTTAGACTGTCATTATGCTGTTTGTCCCAAGACATACAGTACTGGCTGAATAATAAGTAATGATGGGCTTTTTTTTAACTAGTTTTGGTTGACATGCTGTCCATTCCTCCTTGTGCTGTTACTGTAGTCATACACGGCACATTTAGCGTGTACTTCCTGTGCTGTTCAGTACTGTCTGTCCCTGCACATCGCACAATGTTTCTTGGGATTTCATGCCATTTTATTTAGCTCCAAATATTATTGCCATGATGTAATGAGAGACCCCCCTTCCTTCCATCTCTAACTTTGAAGTTAAAATATCACTCTAAATAAACTCCATAACAAAAATAAAATATGAGGTTCCTTGATATTGTTAAACGAGGTGAGCTAAACGGCATATGGGTGCCAGTATGAGCTGGTTAATGTTCAGAGATCTGCTCTGAAATAATGCAGGCATGGGCAGATGAAGCTCATGTGGTTTGTGGGAATACTGTAGCTTCACTGTTAGTGAAGAGGGTAAAAATTGTTGATCCGGGGGGCGAGAGGGTAAAATTTGTCAGCTGGGGTGGGAGGTGTAGGGTGGGGCCGGGGGTTTGCTAAGTAAATGTTTCCCTGGGCAATTGCCTATCTAGCTCTTTCCACTAGATGCAACTTATGGGAGTTTTACTTACACAGAAATGTTCCAACTGTGCATATAAGTTTTACTTACACAAAAATGTCTTGAGGGCAGAACGAAAAATGATTGGTTCAGACATATAACCAATCAAATTGAAGAAGAGGTGAGTCCAAGCAACTTGAGGATGTGGGACCAACTAATTGGGTGTCTTGGTCTCACCTCCTCTAGTTGCCTGGACCCACCTCCTCTACAATCTGATTGGTTTTCTTTTGAAACAATCATTTTTGTTTTGCCGTCATTTTTGTTTACGAGCCTGGATGCAAGTAAAGCAGTTGGATGGGAAAATGAGGAATGAAGGCAGAGAAGAGACCACAGACATGAAAAAAGTGGAGGAGTAGGACTCTACGTCCTCGGCAACCAAACTGAAATCGATCTGCGTACATTGATCATTTAACATAAAAGTACTTTGCTCTGATCTGGTTTTAGTGTTTCCCCATCTGCTTCTTTCCCATAGACTGTGAAGCCCCCTTTAAGCTGACAGTGATATCGAATCATTCACCTCAAATTGTCCCTATGCGTGGGCTCCCCACAGCGCTTCACTCACCAAGGACACGCGGCTCCCAGCCAATGCAGACAGACCCCACTTTATTTATATTTATTAGGCAGCCACGTTTATCCAAACATTTTTTATTTTGAGAATGCAGGGTCAGACAGTCCTGGGAGTGTTTGTGGGTTAAGGACCTTGCTCAGAGGCCCAGCTGTGAAATAATTCTGCTATCCCTGGGATTTGAACTAACAGCCTTCCGAGCACAGGAGATGAGCTCTAACCCACTGTGTTTATTTTGTGCTTTTTAAATTGTACAGTATATAAGTTTTTATATTTTGTAGTAATTTTCAGCAGTCTTCATCAGCAAAAGATGGGAAAAGCAATGGACCAAGCCGCTCTTACTGTTGTTTAACTGAGAAAGACTGCATGTGATGTTGAATAAAACCTTTTAAAAACTGGTCAAAGCACATATTCCAGCAAATACTTGCAAAAGCAGTATAATCATCAAAACTGTTTCTCAAACTACACTTCTGGTACAGCAGAATTTATGAAATAAGAAGTATATGTACCATTTTGTTATGATAAAACTGCAACGTAGTACTAAATATTGTTTGTATTAGTGGTATGCAAAAATTTATTTTCAATGAAATATTCGATATCGATCTGTAAAATTTATATATCAATGTTTTATGGCAATTTTTTCTGGCTTTCTAGCTTCATTTCCAAAATGGTTAAACATAGCGTTGTACTATAGCGTTGTACTAGACATTAGTGCAAAGGCTTCAGTGCTACTTAAATGCCTGAGCTGCTGATTGAAACATTTGTCCTCTGGTGATTGGGCAATAGAAGCATCGCTGCACCTCCTGCGCCATCGCTAAGCAATATTACACTTGCTCTGACGTTAGTAGCTACCTTAATTAAACACGATTGAAATGCCTAAAGCTAAACACTGTAAAGTGTGGCTGTATTTCACTTGAAAGGATTCCAGCACCACGACATTGGTATGTAAATCTGTTAGTTATTTTGTATTTATCTATATTTACATATTTAAGATATATAGTTAACATGACAAATTTGCATATCCATTTAACGAATTATATCCGGATGTCTTGGTGGTTCCACCAGGAAAAAATAAACACTGTGTTATGTTTTGCCACATCTTTAAGTTAAATTTCTCCTGAAACATGGAATTACAATTTCAGACCTGCACAGAATTTATTTTCAACTATGCTTTTGAGACGTTCTGAAAGAGACAGGTTAGTTTTGTTTGTAGTTGTTGCCATTATCTTGTTCAAATAAAAACATTTTGTAATACATGCCTTCGGCTTTTTTTATATTGGTTTTCACAATTAGTTTCTAGTGACTCTGCATTTGTAAATTTATGATCGATTTCAAGCTTTTTAAACATCTCTCATCATTGGAAAACTGCTGTACAGTATTTCATAACTCATTTCTATTGACTTGATATTGAATCAGAAACAAATTAAATCCAATTGAATCAAATCGAATCAGGGCATCGGTGCCAGTTTTATATATATAAAGTCAAATGATAACACAAAACCCGTTCCAGTTGACATGACACATCTCCAATATTTTCCCTTTTAATTCCCAAGAGAATCTGCAGAAATGCCCAATCTTCTCATTATATTGTGTTAGTGGGGTATAATTGCTGTTGGCAGTGTGTAATTGTTTTAAAGCATACCTGCATATTTCACAGCTTGTGAAGTCAAAGGTAAGGGATGGAAAATAGACCTTTTTACATCTTGTTTATTGACAGTTCACAATCTCCCCCTGACTATTTTCCAATATTCTGCACTCACAGAAGTGCAATGAAACTATTAATCATTCTCCTCACCAAACTGCAGGAATTAGGCCCAGTCTTTCAGAATTGGGTATGATTCATCCATCCAACAGAGACCCTCTTTTCACATCTTTACATTCCAGAGACTGTGAGAACGTCAGCTGGTTCTACAGACCCCCATTTTATCCGTCTGAACACTATCCTCATTCTTCATGCTCGTGCTTCAAATGTAACATAGTGTGTCGCACGGAATTCCTGCCGTTCGATAGTTTTTTCCTTATCGTTAGGGAGTGAAACAAATATTTCAGAATATTTAACAGCGATGTTGCATGTGCATTTGGGATGTTGTGAAAGGTTGAGTCCATCAAACTCACAAAGTTCACTTTGAAGCTTGGCACTCTGTCAACTAGCACATCATAAACTATCAATTTGCCGAGAACGTTGACGTGTACAAAGGCAGATTAAAAAGGGCACAGGGATGTACTTTCTCAGGTACATGTCATTGCCGGGCTCAGATGACGGCATTAATGAAGATGCAACATTACGACCCCGGTCATTACACCTCCTGCATCAGAATGAGCTGAGCTGCATCTCATCAGCCTGGAGAACTCGGACCAATGACTGCTGATCGGTCAAAGACACGCGATTTAAACTCTTTGAGATGGAGATGGTAAAATTTGTGAATTGGAGATCAGTAGCCGGGATGAATGTCTTTACTTAAAAATAAAATTTAAATGTAATTAAAAAACAGTGTCCAAGGTGGGTGGCTTTTGGTGGACTGGGGCAGTCGCTCATTTGGGAGGAATTGGCTGATGCTCTTGCTGTCACTGATATCCAAAGTGACATACTGTACTATAGAGTTGAGAAAGCAGAATCAGACCGTCCCTGGAGAACCACCGTATTAAGGGCTTTGCTCAAGGCCCAAATAGTGAAATCATTCTGTCGGCTCATTCGCAGGTACTCAAACCACATCCCAGCACAAAAATAAATATATGAGAAACAGAAAGTTAGCATCCAATAGCAGTTCTTCAGTTGGCCATGGAAAAATAAAGGCAGAATTATTGTGATTATAGTGATGATTCGCTACGGAAAACATATATGCACAATTGGAAGTTTTTCTCTAAGTTTCCTAGGCTACACGCTGCAGTCAGACCGCTGTCTGATCGTATCTCCAGGTCAAATGAGATGCAGAAAGTGAAGCAGTACCCATATACCTTCTTTAGAATGACGTAACCCACGACTTGTTGCAAATGGTCTATTAGCAGCACATTTTCAAAATGCACACTGAAGCCAGAATAGCATCTGGCTGAGCCACATAAATTGGCCCGTAATATTTCTGGCAGGCAGCTCTGTTTATGACTCTCTTCTCTTACATTTTCAACTGAACTTGAATGAGATTCCAGAGTTCATTAATGATATATAACTTTCTGAAATGAACACACTCTGTGGTTCACTATCATAATTATAGTCTTCCTTGAAATGTCAGAAACGACCTGCCTCACAGAGGGGTGGGGGGGGTCAACGAACTTCACAATCAGATATGAAAAGCATGTTTAATTTGGGACCCCATCTGTCTGTTTATTGTCATGCAATATTAAATATGCAAAAGTAAGCTTGTACTGCACAAGGTAACTCACTGAGGCTCTACAGCTGGTTACCCACAATTCCACTGCTGCCTTTCAGCACATAGACACACTGCGGATGTCCAGGGATGCAGCACATATCACCAGCTTCCTCCACAGGCACACATTACAAACTGAAAACCTCTGGCAATTTCCATCATCTTTGTTCCTTCCATTACTATGATCCGAAGACCCAGTGCAACTTCCACTCTCTGTTGAAAGCTACCATGAAATCAGGGCCAATTGCAGGAAAGAGCCCCCATTCTTCAGGCGAGTGAAAAACACAGTCGTCCGTTCCCCACAGCAGCGATGAGGTCACCTCTGCTTTATTCATACACAAAAACGCACTTTTTTTTTGAATAAGTTAACTCTGACAATAAAACAGTAATCCGGAAGAAGATCTTGCCCCTGCCACCTTCACAGAGAAGCTCCCTTCAAGGTCTTAAAAACTGCTGCTGACATACAGTAGAACAAGGTGACAAACGTTTAAGTCTAGGTTTTACAAACAGCGCTGGTATGATGTGAATATCCACAATGCATTGGCTGTTTGCAGAAAAAAGGGTTATATAATGCATGATGATATAAGTTCTTCAGCATGTCAGATTTCAAAGCTAGGAGAGAATACTCTTACTTCTACTACCCAAGATGTGTCCTGCCTGCCACAACAGCTGAGCTGGGGTCAGCCGTGAGCTGGCCGGTCTGCTTTCTGAGATGTTACGGAGGCTGGTCTTGCTGTATGCAGCAGTCCAGAGACTGGGAGGCTTGACAGAGACATGGGCGAGGCTGAGACTCCAGCAGGAGCTGCCTATGGGTCCTGCAGGATCATGGCCTGAGGTTACAAGGTTGAACCTGTGGAACATCTTCATCTCCCTGGGGGCTCGGGAGCATTTTTTTCCATTTCTTCGGTCTGGATCTTCTATTTTCTTACCTCCGATTTAATTTGCATAATGGATTTCTCAGGAGAGAGAAGCAAACTTTATGATATTTTGGATAGGTTATGGTTTGTTTGACTACATGTATTTATACCATTTCAACTACTAGTCCCCCAAGAGAGTAATAAAAAAAGGGAATTCTGTTAATCTACATTCACAACATGGATGATACCACAGACTTGTAAACATTTCAGACAGAGAAGTCAATAGCTAGATAAGGCAATAAATAGATACTATTCCAAGCCCAACACAAGTCAATCCGTAAATAGCGTATATAGTAGAATTTACCTCGCTTTTTAGCACAAACGCACAAAAAAATCTTTCTGTCTGTTCAAGACATCCAGGGTGATAGCATTCATGCCAGAAGTCAAAAATCTGCAAGGCATTTACGTGCAAGAACTGTCAATAAACCAACAATATCTCACTGGCGAAATATGCTAATATCAGCAAACTGCACAATGATCAGATATGATCTAAACTCACAAGATGTTAAGAAGGCTCAGATTGCCTGTCAGAAAAAATTCTATGGGTCTTCATATCTAAAATATGAAAAATATGCAACTGCATAACTTCAGCCACACTCAGTCATTTTGATCTTGATGAATGTAAATGGGTTTAGAAAACAGATGGATGGTTTAGTTTTACTGTGTGAAACTATCAACCAGCTACTAATGGCAAAAGGCCTTTAATGCACACAAAAGGTTCTATACAGCAGGATTTATTTTCAGTCAGTCATTTAAAAAGTAGACAATACTATTTGTGGTTGAGACAAAGAATAACAAAACAATCTCAAATTACATTCTTTACATAGTTATATAATTACATGATATCAGATAGTTATCCTTATAATACAATTTTTTTAAGATTTGGCTAGTTTGACTAAGGTTCTTATAAATGATCATATTTTTAATGAAATGATGTTTTATTTGACATTTGAACAAATACAAAAGTTCCTGCATATCCCATCTTGCTCTCCTTTGAGAAAAACTCAGGTGAGAAAGAGGATTAGGGTAACAGCCCAGGGTCAGCCATTTATCTGCGGCTCTTGAGTACTTTTTGCTTTTGCTTGTTTTTTTGTTGGTTTTTTTTTGAGTAAACACTTTGATCCAAAGTGACATATATTTTTTCTTAAAGCCAGCAATCACCAGAGCAGCTGGGGGGGTTCTAGAACATCGCTCTGCCAATCCTGGGATTTGAATTGGAGACCTTCCAACCCCTGGGCTGGTGCAGGGGTTAGCACTGTTGCTTCACACCACTGGGACCTGGGCTTGAGTCGCCACGCTGGGTTTTGCATGTTCTCCTCATGCCATTATGAGAATATTCCTCTGGTTACTCCCGTTCCCCCCAAAGTCCAAAAAGATGAAAATGCAAGCTGGAGATTCTGAATTTCCTATAGGTGAATGTGAGCTGCAAAAAGTAGATACCCCATCTGGGGCTGCTCCCTGCCTTGCGTCCATATGCTCTGGAATAGGCGCTGGTCCCCTGTCACCTTGCATAGGACAAGCAGATACAAAAAAGGATGGATGAATCTTCCTATCACAAGCACAGCATCCAATCACACCTCCCCCCCCCTTTGTCTGGCATTAAGGGCATTAGTGAAGGCTCCAACAGCAATGTGTTAGCCAACCAAGGGATTTAAACTGACAACCTTCCGGTCATGACCGAGAAGCAAGCCCACTGACACATACCACACCTCCCCAAAAGCCCTTTCTGGGGTGACACCGAACTCACGGCCTTTCAGATTTGCATCTGTCATTTCATATTCCCTGCATAGTTCTTATAAAATATGTGGAGAGGATCTCTGTAAAAAGGTCAAGACAATGCTACTGTATGTGTGATTAATAAAGGAATAATATCAGTGGGCAACTCAGGTGGAATATTTAAAATGCATCAGATCACAGGGCTGCAAGCCAATTACCGTGAGTGGCACAATGGGCATTGAACACAGGCGGTGGATTCCTCGTAGCCCAGGGCTCACTGTGTGGGAAACTACAGGCCGCAAACCGACCACTACTGGCCCACATGCCAGTTCTACAGGAAACTGTTAGGTAGAGCATCAAATCATCATCAGTGCAACAGAGACAAAGCAGCCACACAGAGGGCAGTGTGTGGCTTCGTAGGTCAGGACACTATACTTGTGACATCAAGGTTGTAGGTTCAAATTCTGGGGTTGGTACAGTCAATTTACCATAGGGCCTGGGAGCCTGGGCCTTAACCCCTAAAGACTCCAGGACTGACTGATTTTGCTTTCACAAAAAAAGCATGATGCTTTGGATAAAAGCATGTACTGAATGCAAATGCACCTTACAGTGCGGAAACTCACATCACTCGGTTACATAACAGCAAAGGGAAACTTGGTTTCTGCTCTTAAGGTGCCTGATGTGGGTGATTTGCTTGGCAAAGGTTTTTCTTTGTGCTACAGCTGCATCCCCAAACTACTTTTTTTCTTGGGTTATAATTACAAAACAACAGGCATCTCCTCTGCTGAACTTACATGCCCAGCTCCCTATAATCACCATTCTGGGAGGTGAGGCTGCTTTACATTGTGGCTTTGCCCATTGCTCTGGGAGAAGCATGCAAACTGTTTTTGCAAACCACTATCCTCTCTCTCAAAAAGCCATCCGCTCTAATGCACCAATCATGTCCTCCCTTATGAATCTAAGTGTCTCAGTTTTATAGACTTTTTTATGATTAATCCCAGTTTCTTGCAATGAGATTCTGAAACTGTCACTCTGATCAATGCTATTAGAACTGATGTAATGCACAAGATTATGACTCTCAACAAAAGTGCTCTTCTGTTGCAATAAATGCCTAAGGATTTTTTTTTCTTTTTAATTATTGGCCTTTCTTATCCCCGAACATGTAATTCTTGTATACAACAGGCTTTCCATAAAGATGTATCAGACTGCTGGGGTACATGGGAAATTCTCCCTTATCTTATGTTCAGATGCTTCTCATAATGGTGCGAAATGTATTAGGGACGTATCTGAAACTGCAGCTGCATATATCTCCATATCAGAGAGAAACAAAACGGAGGCCCACTGACAATATTCCAATAGCACTGCAAATGAAAATATAAATATATTCCCATATGTTGTGTTAGATAAATTACATTCCTGGGGTTTAGTTCTCCTTATGGATTTATTGTGAGCAAAAGCACAGACCTAATGGAACTCTTTATAGTACAATTTATTTTGTTGTTCTCCATCCAAATTTGGGGAAAAAAAATAAGACTGGAGTAAAATTTACACAGAAATCTCACAGTGGTTGAAAGTAGAACACGAGCAGGATGTCCTACACATTTTAGAAAATTAAGGAAAACAAAAAGCTGATATGGTTTGCCAGCACCTCTTTATACCAAAAAAAAAAACGATGTAAACAATACACTTCTGCATGCACTCTGGCGGGACAGTGTGAAAGAGAAGCGCTCACAGAAACAAAGAAACAGAAAATTGTAGATCAAGGTTCGAATGGTGGCCCTGAACTATTAAACGGTCCAGGTTAGTGTCACGGGCCATCAAAGTAATTATCTAGCCACGTCAATCAGTGAGTCACCAAAGGTCACAAAGTCCATGCGCCATTGATTATAGTGATTGCTTTTGCAGAAAAGAGGTTAAACACAAAAACGACATAGCAATTACCATGGCTTATGTCCAAATGTCCCTTTCTCATTCCTTTATTTATTTCCATCAATAGAAAAATAGAGTTCAGCGGGTCTTCTTCTATTGTTAGCTTCTAATTAATTTTAGATTTCCGTATGTGCTCCCCCCACACTGGAGACAGTGTACCAGCCTCAATAATCAATGCCGTTAGTGCGACAGTGTCAGGGAGCTCCTTTGGGGGCAGCCTACGGTTGATAGGGTGGCATTGGCATGGTTCACTTAGAGAGGGATGAGGATGGGGAATTACTGGCCAAAATAGACAGACGCAGCATCACCTGTTCCCTAAGCTGCACCAGTCAATATATTTGCCTGGGATCACTAGTCAGAGACGGGATTGCAGTATTTATCACATGGTGACAATGCAAGCAGATTTAGCAGAGTAATCAGTTCCTGAAGTTCAGACGTTCTGCAAGAAGACTTTATATGTGCTTGACTTTTCGTGTTTTGTCGTTTTTTTTTGAAAAATCAGCTTTAAATTTTAAGAATTATTTTCCGCTAAAACCATATTTATAAATATGAAATCATTCTGATACGGTGCCTCTTTAAAGTCTCGGCAGCATATTTTCTCATTTTTCTTTTTTTGTTTGTTTTTTTGTTTGTCTTTGTTCGGAAGTTCCAAGCACAATGCGATCATGAGTAATTGTGCACGTGTTTGACCACAACTGATGAGAACCAAATGTTTTCATCTAATTAATATATGCAAATCTGCTGATTGTTATACCTCAGTCTGCTTCCCATATGTACAATGTTTTGCTGTGTCATAGTTAGATGGCACCGGTACTCGTACAACAACAGTGTGGTCAGGGCAGTAACACTAACTAGGGTTCCATCTGGAGCCTTACGAGAGGTTACATTGTGTCTTGTCAGTGTTTCTGTTATGCTGTAGCGATCTTTTGCTTTCAGTTACATGCAGAAACTCAAAGCAAGAGTTTGAGTAGCTGCTTCGCCTAAAAAAATCACGTTGGGATTTTTGTGAATTAGAATCCACACAACTGACCCCGTTCAACAACTCTCGCCAAAATCCCCTACAACAGTGGTACATTAATTATCTTGAGAAGACAAAAACAGTGTTGTCTCTGTTTGGTAAAGACTGGACATATTACCTTGGCTAATTAATCTGAAGGAAACAGGATATGTTGTGATTGTTGAGTCTGACAAATCCGTCTTCAGTTGCTCAAGTCTGGTTATGTTAGCGCCATTTTGCATGAATAATACAGAACTGAGGGGTGTTTCTTTGTCATTTCCCGTCTTCACGACTTACTTTTTCTCTTAAAGGTATTGACGTTGAGATTGCCAGTTCAGCACAAACCACACAGAGAGGTGGGCAGATGACCTTCAGAGATCATTCCGCTTGCCAAAATCTGCATCTGTAAGACTGCAGTGCAAAAAAATCTACTTAGACTTTTGATGACAATGAATATCTTGCCTCCTAAAATTTTTAAATCAATAAACAGGATAGGTTTAGATGGTTAAATATCAGAAAACAAAGCCCTTCATTTTGTCCATCTTTGCCTTTTGAGATGCGGAGATCAACTTTGTCCCTCACCGTGTTTTTTACGCCAAACAAAACTATAAAATCCCAATTCATCTTGTCACTAGAACTTTACTTTAGCAGATATGCAGTGTTTTAACTCCCTGAAAAGGTATTAGCATTTAAATGCGGAGCTTGAAGCATTGGTCTGGGCACTTGGCCTCTGTATGTACTGAATCAATCAATCTTTGTTTGTTATCGCACTCTTTGCAATGAATTGCCGCAGAGAAATGCAGCGTCAAAAACAAACAGAAAAGCGAATGGCCCCATTACGGGGGAGAGTGACAGACACGGCAGTTCTGGCTGCGGAGCTGGGCAAAGTACAGCTAAAGCTCACATTATTGTAAAAACCCATCTTTTCCTTTGGTGTGTTAACCACTGAGACTATTAAACTGAAATTAAAAACCAGCCAGGATATATTCTTTATCAAGAATCCAATGACTTTGGAGGATCCTTTAACCAATTAAATATTTTAAATTGAAAATGGACCGTGTTGTTTTCTATTCATTTCCTCCTCGTTGTTGTAACTTTTTGAGTTTAAATTGAAAACGCGAAATAGGAAAAATATCATCCTTCTGTATGCATACATTTTAACTCAGAACACTGAGACTATTAAAGATTCAAATTCGGTTTCCGAGGAGAGTTATCCCTCGTGGTCCAATATGCTCAGCTGTCAGACATATTGGCCAAGCACCCATTATAGATGCAAATCACTCTGGACATTCTGCAGGTAGGACTATTTATTTTTATGTGAAAAATGCAATTCTAGGAATAGGGATGTATAAAATGTATAGCTCAAAGCAGCAGCCTATATGTAACACAGACATTGCTTCTTCTTGCATCTGTGGACACTCGATTATTTAGTTAACTAGCATGGTCAGTTAGATTAAATATAGATTTAACGTAGAGTGGCAGAGTGACTCAGCGGGTACCGCCGCTGCTTCACACCCAGTCCGCTCCATGTGTGTGGAGTTTGCATGGTATCTGGGCGTCTTTTCAGAAGACATGCAGCTACAGTAGCTGGCATCTCTAAATTCCTGCGGTATGCAATCATGTTTCTGCGTTTGTTGCCTGGTGATGACCTGGCATCCCATCCAGTGTGATCAACTACCCATGCTACTTAGGATAGGTGCCAGCCCCCCCACCTCCCACCCCCCAAACACGTGGGACGATGGATTGTTGGGGGTAAGAATGGATGAATGGACTGATGGATGGATATAGCTAATGTGACCTTAAGTAGTGCATTAACAATTGACGCTAGCAAAACACTGACAGTTCACTAAATGTAATAAAATACACTTTTTCTCATGTCAGTGATTTACTATCAACTGTACTTGTAAAATTAATGCCACGATATAGTATGCAGAATATCATTGAAACTCATCTGCTAATTGCTTTAAACAGCAATTCACTGCTTTCTTTTAAATGATCATCAGACCAAAAATACTAATATTTATTTAATAGATCTATGTTAAAATTGATTGTTCTTTAATTATGCACTCAAAAAACATTGACTTCAGCTTTATTCTTTTGTAGTTACCTTAAAGGCATTGCCAATACTGAGCTAGCTAAGAAATATGAATAATCCTGGTATTTAATTGTTAGCATAAATTTGCATCTATTTTCCAGTTTCTCTTTTCCAGTCGGGGTCATGGTAATTACAAGTGCATACCTCTATCATTTCCGCAGTCAAGCTATTATTTGCTGCTTATGATCAGTCACTTTCCAGGCATTATTGTGTAAAATTAAAAATGATTTACAGTTCACATGAATTTTTGAACAGCATTTGATAATATGTCTGATCTGGCAGATTGCTTGCACAATGTAAACTAGTGATCACCAACTGGTTGATAACGATCAGCAGGTTAATCACCAAGACATTTCTAATCCATTAATTCCATTCCTCAGCCCTCGGGGTGTGCAAAATGCATTTGCACAATGGGGTGACTTGCCAGAGATATTTCTTTGCAAAGGTAACTCTCTCTCTAAAAAAAAAAAGGAAAAAGGAAAAAAAACTTAAGTGTTGCCTTTTGGTGGTCGGTATAGATACTAAACACTCAGTGTCTCAGTATGTCCAGAAAAATAGAATGTCATAGTTCTGTATGTGGATAAACAGAAAAATCTGAAAATAAACACAATCATTACTATCATGTCTTTTGTATTTAAATTGTATCGATCTTTTCTTTGGGCACTCCTCGTGCCGAAGGAACCTTTCGTGTGTTTGAGGGTCGGTGTTTTTTATTTAGAAAGAAATTGGGCAGAAATGAGAGGGGGAGAATTCAATTTATGTACTGCAGATATCTAGGTTTTCCCTCAGTAATTCTAACACAAGCAAACCCTCACAGAGGCACATGTATTCAGCATCAAGTGAACCTCACAGATCAGGAGATCCCAGCTCAAGCATCCTGCCTCATTTTAATGACATTGGATGCTGGAAGACGACTAGAAGCCTTTTTAATTTCACTCTATTCCCCCACGTCCCACAAGGTCCCACCCTGTTCCCTCCACTGTTCAATTAATAACATTTTGTCTATTGGATTTTTTTTTTCTCCTGCAATTCCTCCATTATTACCCAATGGCTGATACAGAGCTGTACTTTTCAAAATCAGATAATGTTTTCATTAGGCATCTTGGACAGTTCTGCGGTGCGCGTGATGAAAGGCAATTAAATTATCCACAGGCAGGCATTGTGTTCTGTGTTCCATGACTTCTAACAACTGAGGGAATCTCACAAACTTAGTCAAGTGCCTCTGTACTCCCAGGAATTGTTCCTCTGGGCATTTGTAAGTGTTAGATCAAGTGGACAGCAGACTGTAGATGGCAGATTGGTACGGTGTTCTGCATGTCCAGACAGATCTTCTCCCATCCACCAACCACTGTACTGGGGAGTGTGACAAAGTCTAAGTAATTGTCACCTAACGGATCCTCTGAAATGCACACTTGCTTCAGACGTAGGTAGGTGGAAATACCTTCTTTTAATGTTAAGATTCCAAGTACAATAGGTATTGGTTTCTCAAGTAGGCATGTGCAAGGTTTATTTCAAACAGGGTACCTCTGCAATCAAACTGAATTACTCCAGTAAAATGTCAAAGGTATGAACTGTTGACAGTTTAAGCAGCAGCTAAGTAGGTATGAAAAAAACAACACAGTAATAAAAGAATGCAATCAGGACCCTTTGTGAAACAGTAATACATTGAGTATGATTTGGAAATTGTGGAATGAGATTAATGTTGTGTTTTTAACTCGTTAAACTTGCTGCAATGAGGAAAATATCAGCTCAAATATCTCAGTGCCAAAATAATTAACAAGGAGGCCCCAGGGAATGCTGGGTATGAAACCTCTGTATTTAAGGAAAACGCAAAAAAAATCCCCCATTTACAGTCAGATAGGATATTCACCTCTTGCAGCTGTCTTGCTGTTAATTTTATGGAGATTAAGCTCGTTAATGTATAATGTCAGCTACGGTAATCCGAGAGGGAATTATTTGAGGTAATGAGACTGTTTAAGGTATGGGTTTGTTCAAAGACACACAAACACACAAGCAGCTCATAAATATTTTAACAGTCTCCAAACTGGAGGACCAATGTTAGTTAACTGAAAAGTGACCGTGTATATGTTTACACATATGATGTTGAGGGCTGATTTTTATTTCGAACTATCCAACAGCTCACAGTAATTTCATTATAAACCACAAATAGTAAACAAACTGGAATTTATTGCGACAAATGGCAAAAAATATTATGTAAGAATCCAGTCGAATTACTAACATTTACGATAATTTATACATACATCCATACATTGTACATTTCTCTATTTGTAACTCATAAAATACCAATAAAATAAAATGACTGATAAAGACTTTAAAGGCCCAGAATAGATCAACACCTTTCTTCAGATGAGTAGGAATATTATTGTCACTGTACTCCGTGCTACTTCTTTACATGCACAGATGAGTGGTTCAGCTCTCCTTCGTGATACAGGCCCCTGAGGGGCTGTTGTTGGCTGCAACGACAGCAGTGTTCAAAACAAAGGTAAAGGATCCTTTAGAATTCCCAAAACTGTTCTAAAAAAAAAACAGCAATTGAGAGAGGAGAAATAAAGTTTTATCTAGTGAGGGCCACGAACAATGCTCACGCAACATCTAAAAAACAGAAGAACTAACGGTGCCAGTGCTCACGCATATCGCTTTGTAACTGGTAAGAATAATGCTAAAAGTACTAGTGTTTCTATGTGTTCATTTCAGTTGACAGCAGTTCTGGGTTGCTTAAGAACACTGGCTTTTGTTAGCATGCTAAAGTTACTGCATCTCACAATCGACATCCTGTTTATGGTTGTGGTGACTGATGTAACCTAATGTGAATACAGTTTTATAGCTTTCTGTAGCACTTAAGTTATGAGAAGCTGATGACATAAAATCGATTTGTTTTAAAGAAATATGTCCTAAAGGCCATTCTTATCCTTTCATGGTAGGTCGAACTAGTCACTAAGTATGAGGCAACATTGACTGGGCACCAATAATGAAGTTGGGACACAGCAGTGCATAGAGTTGGAAAGAATCGCAGGCATCAAGAGAGAAGTGCTAAAATCAGAGGTGGAAAGTTCAGATTCAGAAAGTACAAATCCAGATCAAGATTTTGTTTCAACCAACCAGTTGAATAAACATGACTCAACTGGTTGGTTGAAAAAAAATCTTGGTCTGGATTTGTACTCTCTGAACCTGAACTTCCCACCTCTGGGAAAAAGAAACAACATAGACTGTCCCTTCAGCTAAATGAAAGTCACATATACAGGGATAAAATAAATCAATTAGTAATTTACCTTTAAAATACCTTTACTTATGTGTGATTATTGTGGTGATAAAGACAACCGCACAGCATGGTAACGTTAACGTTACAGCAAAGAGCAATGTAACTGCTTAACTTTATCATTACCTGATGCAAATAAACAACAGTAATGCTATATGACGAACATTAAGCATGACATTTGTATTTGTACTTACCCGTGAATACACCAAAATATCTTGTCCACGCTTTCTCAAGGCGATTACACAACACTAGTGCAGCCTCCCTGGGTTCTCTGGTGACCCAGCAAATGCTCCGGCCAACCTCCGCTGGTCCCGGCCGTGCGCCTTTAAGAATATGCAGAAAAAGCGTCGGATATAGAGGACTCGCATATAACGAAATTTCGCTTATAACGGACAAATAATTTGGTCCCCATGACCGCTTTTAGCTGTAGTTCTGTTCGGCTATAATGCACATTCAGCTCCGCCTACAAGACGCGTGGCGTGCCGGTGATATCCAGCGCAGATACAGTATGTAGTCAGGATTATTAATAGTCACACATCTGGTCAGGTAAAGTTAGATTACTACATGTACAATATAATAATCTATACCACAAGTGTGTCTGCTGGGGTGTGGCATGAGTAAATGGTGTCCTGTAGTTCTGGGCAAACAGCAACTCTGGATATAACGGACTGTTTTGTCAGGTCCCTTGAAGTCCGTAGAAGAGAATCTGGAAGTAGGAACGGGGAGAATCAGGGAATACGAGGTTTATTCGGGAAAAACAACAAAACGAAGCACAATACTGGGATCACTTCAATGACAATCAGAGCTGGTTAGTTGTCTTTTTTTCTTTTATTTACTTGCTTACACGCCTACTTCCTATAGCATTTGTGCTTTTTATTTATTTTTCAGCCATAAACACAAATTGTGTCTGATTTCCTAGTACGAGGAACCTGGCCTATAATTTTGAGGCCCTCACAGATCTCATCAAGCGTTTCACCATTATCTCAGGTACCTGATTGACAGAATAAAACCACAACTAAATGTCACCAGGTTTTAATATTAACATAAAAATACATGTGAGTTTGCGAAGCACATTATTTTTTCCCCACTGACTCCTTGTTCTGTTAAGAGAAAAAAAATGCAACTTGATATGTGTTTAATCATGAATATAAGATACATGAAGGAAAATCAGTAAATTGATTATTTTTGTGATGCAATACTACTATATTATACTTATATATTAAATGAAAGCTGCAATATACCCAACTGAGATGATGCAATCATCATAACTATGTAAAATGCGGACAATAACTTGCTTGTTTTTTCATTAATTATATATTCAAATTCCTATTAACCATAGCTATGTGTGCCTTTTACAATCCTGCTACATTATAAGCCAACGGATTGCGTAATAGATCAGTTAAAAACATCGATTTCACAAGGTCATGGACTCCTATAACCGGCTTACTATTACAGTAATTGTGTGGCAAACAAACTATATTTAGTGAGGACAGAGGTTTAAATCTTTGATTTAAATAATGCTCGTGCTTTTATTACCTAAATAATAATCATCATTATTTCTGTACTGCGTAAGCTGTTTGAAGAACGGTGATGGACAAGAGTAACCATAAAGATAGTTTTACCAGTATTGTGCAGTCTTGTGATAGTCACTTTCACCCAAAAGGAAGGGAGTGTTCACTATTCCTCTCAATCCCTGTGTATTCAGCACCATTAGCTTCAAGGCTCCCCTCATCAATGAAGAATGATTCCTTCTAGCCTCACTCCCTGCCTCTGACGTCTTGGGTATTCTGATGTCATTTATCCTACTTATCAAGAGTCCGCCATTCCCACTGCAGGGAAAGGGCCCTGTTGTTGGGTAAACAGAGTTCCACATGAATGTGGTCCCATCAATAAATATCTAATGAAATTTCTAAAGTATATCTGCTCCCCCTAGTTACAAGGTAGGACCTTCCCAGTAATGAGCCAAAGGAACGAGTCCAGAGCGCTAATAAAATAAAGTGTCCATGCATACAGTATTATACGGTATTACATAGTACGTACAGTAATGTGTTAAAGTCTTAGACCATCAGAGAAAATTACATTTAAAGCTGTTTTTTCCAGACAGTAAGAAAAACCCAAAAGATACTGATATTGTGTTGGATGGCTTGAAGTAAACAGCTGTGGTTCCCAAACTTCCCTTTGTGCACCAACACCCCTAACGCCACCCCTCCAATTACTTGTTTAAACTTCATCACCAGCACACAAAATTTATCAGTTTAATTATTTAATTTACATTAGTGCAGGGTATTGATTATCGAAAGGTGTGCTATTGGTCAGTTTCAACAAATACATTGGTATGTATTTATCCCCTAAGTGGCCAGTATATTAGGAACACCAGCTTGCTAATGCAAACAGCCTGCTCCTCCAAACAGCCAATCATAAATCAACATGTCGGCAGGGTCGAGAGGTTCACTTACTGCTCAACTGAGCATCAGAATGGAAAGCTGGGGAAAAATGCCTGATCTAAGCTGTTTTGCATGTAACGTGACCACTCATGGTGGTTGTAAAATCCAACAAGAAACAGTTATCCTCGAAGGATTTTCATGCACTACAGTGTCTAAAGTTTATAGAGAATGTGTGACGAACAAAAAAGGCATCCAGTCTGTGGCAGTTCTGTGGCTGAAAACACCTTGTTAATGAGAGAAGTCAGAGGACAATAGCCAGTCTCGTTAAAGCTAACAGGAAGGCCGCAAGTGTCGAAATAACAGCTCAGTATGACAGATTATGCAGAAAGACATGTCGGCATGCACAACTTGTTCACCCTTGAAGTTGTTCTGGCAGCAAAAGTGGGTTCTATCCAATACTAGCTAGGTGTACCTGGCCACCAAGTATATCTATATATATATATATATATAGATATATATATGTAGATTTGCTACTCTTTATAGAATTTAGTTTTTTTCTGTAATATGGTGAGGCAGGGACTCCCTTAAAAAATCTTTTACAGGCCAAAAAGTTAATTCTGGTGACATAAGGTGCATAATCTTTGGTCAAACATTTCAGCCCCATGCGGCTGAGTCACTCATGAGGGAAAAGGATGCAAGTCATGTTGGAACATGTGAGATATACACTGTGAACAACTGCCTCTTCCATTTTACTGTCAGCTACATATTGTTTTTGCTCCAGGAGACGGAAGTAGCATTTGTGTTTGCAACAAGGGAGTGCATTGCATAACCTCCACAGATTAAATAGCAGAATAGCTGAAAGACGACTGAGAGTATTCTTGACAGGAGCTTGCTAAGCCAAAAGAGGCTCTTTCATTTTCTGCCAACTTAGTTCCAGGGAAATATCCCTGCTTTGTGTGATGAACCTTCTAAAATGTAAAGTCTAGTTGTCTGTATAGGGATTAGCCTCTAAATATTGACAGAGTTTTACACCTCGGAACAGGGAAGAATAGCAAAAAACACAATTCTGTTACATTGCAAGAAAGAAAGGGGCTTCTATTCACTCTCTGTATGCATAATGTATGCCCTGTCTGTAGCCCTACCTTCTTAGATATCTCGCCTGCAAATTAACCTTCTTTCTCCAGGTGCGCTGACTGATTGTGGATCTTTGGGCTTCAAAACACACCAGCTTCGGTGTGTCACACAGGATGAAAGCAGAAGGACACATTCATCCTTGTCCCATGCATGTAGACATACACTATCTAAAAATCAATGAAAAGGAAAAATATGAAGGCATCTAACGTTATTGTTAGTTAGTGTGTTTATACAATGTTGCACGTTAATTTGGATGGGAGTGGAAAAAAATAGCAGGTCAATGATATTGATGTCATTACCGTGGTTATAATGCTGCCTACTGATTTGTCATTTGTGACTCAAGATTCCATGCATCAATTTCAGTTTACTCCATGGTGGATTCCATGTCGTACAGAGCAGGACTAATCTGCATCGTCCAAGGTGAAGTAGAGGTGAGGCCCAGCTGACTGTATGGAGATTCATGGCTGCACAAAATTATGTGAGGGCGTTTGGATACAGATCGGTCAGTTTTAAGTCATTTTCATGTATATGAAAGAAAAAAGATCTGTCTGTATGTGCCACTCAGACTGGACACTGTCCAGTTATCTTAAAGATGCTGATGATTATTTATTTTTTCTATTTTTTTTGTTGCTGTTGATATTATTGCCTTAATCTGACCGTGTTGTGCATTCAGTAGGAATAGAATCCATCTCCATGGCATCAAACCCCGTATCCATGCCGGCGTTTGCTGTGCCACGATTGAATTACCCGGCACACGGCCTGCACATCTGTCTTGCTACCTGAGGGGTAGTCAAGCACCCCTCTGGTCTGGTCCAAGAACAGCTTGTTAGAGATACAAAAACCATGCAAAAGGGAAGAACTCGGAGCCATTCCAGATCAATTACCAGCCCTGTTTATGGCCCTTTGCAACTCACCGTAATTGAGCCCCTCCCCCGCCACCGCCCCCCCCGTTTTGGACTTACATGGCCACGAACCCAGGATGACGAATGGAACGGGTCACACTTTCGCCTATGATCTCAAGGTAATACATCACTATAAACAGGGAAATTAACAATTTACAATACACAGGAGGAATCAGCCGAGAGCGGCCTGGGAAGAGTGTGACAATGGAAATCCTTTTGTTCCTTTTAATAGACGATATTTTTACAGCCATGGAGGGGAAAATGTAACCTATATGGTACAGTTCATTGGGCTGTATCGACTCTAAGCCATAATTCTGTCTATACAAACTCATTTTAAGGGTGACTATATGAAATACTCAAATAAATGTGCAAATAAAAACAAATGTTTAATGAAATTTTAACCCTTTCATTTAAACATTCCCCTTTTATGGCTTTAATTATTCATCATATAATGCTTAATCCCAAATTAATAAGCAATGGCATTTTTCTCATTGGTAATAATTGTTTTGGCTTGATAAAGAGCTGGTGTAAATTAATTTTTTAAAGCTATTTATATTAAAATTCCTTTGGCACATTACCCATAATGATGACATGCTTAATTAATTATGTAATTATAAATACTTTGCTAAGACCCGCCATAGACAGGCAAACAGATTAGCATATATCTGGGATAACAATGTTCTGGCTCTGGGAATAGGGCTCACGTTTCACCGAGATAGCCGCATGGTAATTACTTGGTCCGATTTACTCATTGAAGAGTGAAACGGACACTTTATTGTGACCCCCTCTTGAGGAGTGATCCGAATCTCGGCTCCAAAAGGTCATTATACTAACGCAAGGAGCACATTGGGAGACATTCAGATGCTGCGTTCAACGTAATGACTCAACTTCTTGTGGCTTTTGGAATTTAGCTGCTACACTATTTCTTTATTTTGCGTGTGGTTGCGTTTCCATTATTTTATCCACCCCCAACGCTTAGCTATGATTTTGTGGCGTACTTGGTGACTTCAATAAGAAATCTTGGCCTAATGTTGATATGGGTTAGGGTTGCCTCCCTCAGCATGGGAGACTGTGGCTCTCTCAATTGGATCAGTTAATGCTGTTTTCTTGTTACTTTTGCCGAATTGTTACTTTCTCTCAAAGGAGTCGACCCATCCAGGATGTGAGAAGGAACTTTCTTTGTGCATTGACTGATATCATTTAAATGTATGTATATAACAGGTTTGCCAAGAACTTAACTAATAGCTCAGAGCTGTTAAAATCTTAAATGTAGCCGTGATTTAAAGGAACCCAGGGTTTTAGCTTGCGCTACACTAGCAGGAAGACTATTCTATACTCTAACTACATGCTGTGTAAAGAAGTGCTTTCACAAATGCTGTTTAAAATGTTGTCCCGCTAATTTCCACCTATGGCCACGAGTTCTTGTATTTGAACTAATATCGAAGTAACTATTTTGTTGAACAGCATCCAGGCCTGTTAGAAGCTTATATACCTGGATCATCTCCCTCCTTACTCTCCTTTGCTCAAGGCTGAACAGTTTCAGTAAGAGAGTAACAGTCCAATGTGGGGTTCAGGTGTTGTTGTTTGTTGCCATAGTGTGTAATCTCCAACCCTGGGCCCAGAGGTAGCAGTCAGGGAAATCCTGCTTGCTATTATTTACTGTGTCGACTGCATGTATGGGGACAAGGACTGGAAACAGAAAGCCAGCAGAAAAGACTTGCTTCAGTATATTTTGGTTCTTTTTTACTTTATATATCCACATATATATTAAGACTGGTGATGGAGTTTGAAAATTGTTTGTGGCCTGAGCATAGACTGTTGAGTATGTCTTCTGTAAAAGCACCAATCAGTAATTTTAGAGGCAATCACATGCCAAGCGTCAATCACCTGTACTTGAATTGTGCCAAACATAGCACTGCCCTCCCCATCTTGTGTCATCTTTCCAACCCAGTGGATTCCGGGTATTAGATGACTGACGTAAAATCAAAGGCCCAGAATATCTTCAAGATTGCAGATGAAGCAGCATCTAATATTTAAAACTCTTTTTTTCCACAATACACCTAGTGTCTGATTAATATATGATAAAATCATTTTAAAGTCCAAATTATGCTTCAGGATATTCATATGGTGGCCTAAGTAATTTTAAAGAGCTATGAAATTTGAATTAGGTCCAAGTTGTAAAGATCTACAGTAGCTAATTCTTACCAGAAATCTGGGGTCACTTAGATCCAAAGGCAAATATAGATTTTATAATTACAATTAAGACCTAATGCAGAAGGAAAAACAAAAGATCCCAGCTGTTAAATAATTGCTGCTAATTTTCTCATTCAGCTTGAACCCAGACTTCGATATCCCCCTTGTGAGGAAAAGCAAGACTTTTCTGCATTGAACTCAGGGCATGGACACTTGCCAACATATAACCTGTGCAATTATCTAAAGGTTGAGCAGCTCTGAAGTATTTTCAGATCACCGGACCATAACTTTTCACTGCAGGTGGATGACCATGTGATATGCGGTGCCCCAAGTTTAGCCAAAGTGAGATATCCCCCACAGATATCTTCAGGGTAAACCAAAATGCAAGCCCCAAAACAGGAAGAGACAGACTGGTTAACCTGCACTATAAATAACTCTCTGTGTTCTGCAGTATCTTGGCTTGTAGGGGTTGCTGTGGGCCTGAAGAATAGAGTATAATTCAGGAAACACCGAGGGTGATATAGATTAATCAGACAGACAGATAGACAGACAGATAGACAGACAGACAGACAGATAGATAGATAGATAGATAGATAGATAGATAGATAGATAGATAGATAGATAGATAGA
>JAABNX020000008.1:17457962-17472053 GCA_015163995.2 Mormyrus lacerda | reverse complement strand
GACAGACAGACAGATAGATAGATAGATAGATAGATAGATAGATAGATAGATAGATAGATAGATAGATAGATAGATAGCCTTTCTCTTGGGTTAGGTTGTACTGTCATGATGGAGGTGCTGGGAGGGTGAATGGGGCATCTGAACCACACTCCAACCTCAGCCCTAGACTGGCTCCTTCCTGCAGCGGCATTAAGACAAACACAGACATCGCCACAGGCCCTGACAACTCCACAGTGAACTTTGCTACCCCGTGCTAATCGCCCACAGAACCCAAAGACCTTCAGAAGAAGTCGGAGCCGGTCTCAGTGGGTAGGTCTGAACGCCGGGGCACATCACTGAGAAGGTTATGTTACATCTGGTTGGATCTCCAACAGAGCAATGTTCTTGCACAAGTCAATGACAGGTCAAGGGACTCTCACATCTCTCTTCACATCATAACAGCGAAGCCTCCTTTTTTCAGTCATGTCTAGGTCGCTCCCCTCTTCTATAGGAATCTTGCTTGCTCTAGGCCATTTCCATCAAAGTTTGACATTCCCAGCCTTCTCCCACCCAGTTACACCACACCGGAGTTGCCTGGTGAAACGTCAGGCTAAAGAGAGGGGATCCTAGTCAAGCAGGACCCAAGCTTGTTGTTAAAACTGCTGACCGTGCATTACGGCGAGCGACTGAAAGTGTAGCGTTCTCTGCTCCGTGAACCGAACGCCCCGGCGAAGGAACGCAAAGCGCAGCTCACCGCAAATCAATTTATCAATGTAATGCCAAGCAAATTAGCAGCAGTATTGCTCATTTTTCATCGGGTGGAAACGAATGAAGAGCCGAGACTGGACGATTTTTCTCCGCTGGCACACTAATTTGGTGTTAGGGTAAATAAAAAAAAAATCAGTGTCGCACTGTTTATATCCAAACCTGTTCTCTCGCTTGATAAATGCAGGGACCAGCTGACAGTTATATTTCTTACGAAAGATTTCACAGAGGGAAGAGGAGTAGACGAGGCAACTGAATTATCACCATGTTCGACTTATTCAAATATTGAAGTTTGATAAATTGCAGAAAATTTCTCCTATGTTAGGCCCTATGCATTTTTTCACAAGAAGCACTGGTATATATACAGCTGGGGAACATGTTTATGTCAAATTAATCGTGCAACCTAATAAACTAAATTCCCTTATTCAATATTCCATAACAGCTATTATGAGGTAACATGATTTGCCTTCCAGCTACAATGTTCTGCATCATGTTTAGTATAATGCAATGTAAATTATAACCTATTCAGTATGACTTACATTCTCAGAAAATCTCTCTCCATAGAGAGACCTGATTTCCATTTATACCACTTGTGTCTTTTGGGTTACGCTTTGGAACATTCTGGTACCATGCAGCAGATATTAACAAAGACCAGGTACATTTGGCTGGGGGAGCCGTTGCACGGTGGCAGGCCTGCTCTGAAGCTAACTGGACGTTCTGAAATTGCACTTTATGTTTTTTTGCGTCTCGGCGAGCCCCTGTCACAACCAAAGGTGAGGATTTGGCAGATGGTTCACATCCGGTGGGATAAAAATCAATTATTTAGAACTTACTGTTTTTAATATTGGTCCGCACAGGGGAAATGGAACCGGCTGTCAGTTACGAGTGATATCCCCCTGCCGGGAGAGGGAGAGGTGGAACCAGGCTTATCTCGCAGGTGTCACTGTGGTGTGAACTCTCAGACAGAGGGAGCCGGGGGGAGCTGTCAGTCTGTCTAATCCCATCCCATTCCAGTGGCTGAGGATTAAGGTTGGGGTAGAGGTGGGGACGTCAGCCGTGCATGGGTTCCCAGAGGGCCCAGCACATGCACGCCTATCGCTGAAGAAGAGAGGGGCGAGTAGCTTGCCACCTGCTTGCCCCTTACCCCCCCAAACCAACACCCCCGTCCAAGATTGGCATTTCCCCATTCACAGCAGTTCTGGGTTATCCCTTACTGTGGCACAGTGCATGGGGGTCATCGCGAGCTTCTCTTCTGCTGCCTTCCTGCTCACAATCATCTTTTGAACCCTAGTCTCTTGTCTATGACCAGTGTACCTTGTACAACATCGCAACCCCAGCAAGACAAAACACGCTGGACCCGAGATGGATGAAACTCCCTCCAGCCGGAGTCTCAAAAAGAAGAATAAAAGCATGCATGAATAGGGATTTCTCTGGATGCTTGGTTTTGGTCATTTGAATATTAATTATTTGAATAGTGGAGAATTTTTTTAGTGACCAGTTGCATTTTTCAGCGTGATATTGTACTCGCATATGCAGGATACAGTAGCACGTCTTTCACTGCGCTTTCCTGCTGCAGCAAGACTCACAGGTAAACAAACCGGTGTGCTTTACGTGCTAACAACGTCGCCTCAACAAAAGCGGCTGTCAAGGCAGTCCCACCACGGGGTCCTCTCTGATTCCTCGGAACGCTCCTGTCACTAACAGCACTGCCTGCCTGCATGTGAAGTTATTCATTTCCTCTGACAAACCCTGGCACTTTGGCTTAAAATTCCCCATTTACCGCGGTAGCGTCCTCGACCAGACATTGCCCAAACACTTAGAATCTAAATGAGACACGAATTAAGGGAGGAAATCACTGCCACCAAATGCAATCTCTCTTTGCCGTGTAATTTGGCCCAACTGGAGTATTACCATGGTCATTATGTTTTACACTTCCCCATTCGATTCAGCACGAAAAAGCTCTGGCGAATCAAAGGGGCACATAACAGACTGGGCCATAGGGATTACAAACAGCCAAGTCCACCTGAAAGCAACACAATAATGATGCAAGGCGGACAAATCGCTAGCCATGCACTAGGAGAAGGGGGCTTAATGCGTAGCAGCCTGGGGATACTTTGAAAATTAAGCTTGAGTGAAAACGCAGGCCAGTTGCATCATGGTTTGTGAAGTCAGGAATTAATCGCAGCTTATGGACAGAAATTTGAGTCGGCTTCCACCATCCGAGCAAAAATGATTTACTTGTACACAGAAGTACATCACACGTGATCTTCAAGCAAATGTGCACTACCGTGAGGATTACGGACTGCATGATCAACTGGTTAATGCTGCATCGATTTGCAGAATCATTTCCAGCATTGTGGACGGACGATAGCTACGCGAAGGTGATTAATATCACATGCGGTCAAAATGCAGCATTGGCCAGGAGAGCTATTCAAAGACTTTCATCCAAAGGTTTCTAAATCAAGAGTCAGGTGGGGTATGCTTTTGCAAAAAAAAAAAAAAAAGTATTTTACCCAAATTGTTTACCCCAAACCCACCATAGTCATTCTTGCTTGCACTCCACCATAAAGTTTTGTCATTTTTCATGCTGATTGTGAAAAATTGACTTTCTTTTGAGAGATGCTAAATCCTATGCAGTGCCAAGGCTCTGGGGTAACTATGTTTGGAAAGGAACTGTATAGAAATAAACAAAGTTAGTACTGAAGTGAACTTTTTGGGTTTTGTTTGGCAAAACAGAAAGAGATACATTCTGTTACTTCACTTGATGTTGCTGAGGCAACAGAGATCTAGTATGTCTGGTCAGCACACAGACATGGGAATTACTGCGTAAAAGTGGATTCGTCAACGGCTGAGGCTAAGCAGAACCGTTCTATATAAAATACACCAAAATGTTCAGTCTTTCACCTTGTCAGGAGACCAAACTAAACCACAGGCTGACGGCTTGCTTCACTGAACATTTCATATTTCTTTATATTTTCTTAATCTATTTCGGTAGTACTCATATCCCTCAGCCATTTGTACTGCACCTTATTAAAACCTTCTAAAAATTGAGCAAACATTGATTTTCCTGTGGAGTGATGAAGAGAGGCAGGGATGTCATCACAGCTGTGTGCCATCTAACACTCAGCCGCACTTCAGCGAGAGCAGCGCACATTATTAGGCTTCAAATCTGAGTCAATTTATTTATTTTAACATGTTTTCGTTTCATTTTTAGTTTTGTTTTCTCGAGCGGGAGTATTAAGTAAACAGTTATATACCGAAAGTGGAAAAACTGGTGGGAACAGGAAATCACTCTCCTTTGTTTGCATTTCATTTTGGTGGGAATTAGCGGAAAGGCTACTAAAAACATGAACATTATGTGAATCGATACTATTTCTGTACATTAAACAGAAGTCATATTGCCATATCACCGCCTTGGCTTGTTGCACAGGTATACTGGATCGCTATTTTCATTCAGAAATCGAATACTCCCATTAAACCCTGATCCAAAAAACTGCAGCCAGCGATCCAGAACTGCCGTTACACTCTGTCCCACTCGAAGGGAGCCAGACCTCAAAATAACACAGCAGCATGCAGATAAATGCCAGTGGAAAAGGAAATGAAAAAGTCATCCCTCCAGGTAAAAGCTTGACACCTCTACTAAGGAGGTTATTAGAATTGGCTCAAGGTGGCATAAGGTCAGACGTGTGCGAGCGTGATGTCGGAGGGCATTAATCAGAGTGCAGTCTGCTTATTCTCCCCTTCCGCAAACACAGTGCCGTTAGTATTCAACAGGGATGAGCCCATCCAGCACTGCTACACTGACACATTATTAGCACATGTGAAACTCCTACTTACTAAGCCTTCAACATTCCATTGTAAAATTAATTTCTGACTACCTCTGCCAGGCAGGAGGCATCAGCGGATGCCTTGTTCCGCCTCCTGAATAGTAATCACTAATTAATGTGCCCGTAATTGTTTTTTGCTCTCATGCAAAGTCAACGCGTTGTCTTTAAAGTGCGATCCGCATCCTTGCTTCTTTTCGTCGGCGTCAGGGCTTTCGCCGTCGATTTGCATAATCCACCTTTTTCCTTATACATTATTAACATATTTTGCATGAATTGTTAAAACGCTTCTCGCGGGGGCCGCACTCGTCGCTTGCCGGAACAGAGAGGAGCGAGCGGCAAGGCTTCCCGGGCTTCGATCCGGACCATGTGTGAGCAAACTCAGTACCACATTACTCAGATGGGGAGCCTAGTGACCTCAGAACTCTGTTTACTTCCAGGCGAATTGGAAGAATTTAGCGAAATACTAACATTGACAATTAATTTGTTATAGACCAAGAGCGGTGCTATTCTTACCGCATTATTCAAAATTAATAGGTAATGCAACAGCAACACAGCGATTCACTGTCTGCATAATTGTGATGCTTGTTTTATTTATTGCCACGCTTACTGAAGGAGAGCGAGGCCCTGTCGTATTTAACCGCGTATTTAACACGCAAACGCTTGCGCGAGTGACGAGCAGTAATTATAATAGACAAGACATCTGTCATATGAGCACAATCCCGCCAACGTTGGGCTAATCAGGCTTTACTTCAAAGGCAGGTCTGCGAGCGACGCATCCTCTACCTGTGACGGCCAGAAGATGTTACGTTTTCTACTTTTAGCACCGACACATATGGCATGTGCTGCGGTCGACCTGCCCCGCCAGATGGGAAGAGCGCAGGGTGGCGAAATCGATATGACCGCAAGCTGGCCCTGGGTCGCGACCACACCCATGTTCCTGTTACAATTAAACACCCCTTCTGTTTGCAATAGATTAATTAAATCACATCTGAACTAATTCTAGAACAAATTATATCGCAACTAATTCCTGAACAAAGAGCCACTAATGAACACGCATGTTCAGTTGTGACATGTGAGCTAAGCGAGCAGCCAGGAAATTGAGGCATCCCGTGTCAGGGTCCTTTTGGCCGAGGGACTCATTAATTGTCAGAGCTGCCAGATGATACCACCGGAAATGAATGGGGAAGCTGGAATATTAAAATAATGTTTCACTGAAATAAATGCAATTCAAAGTTAATTTCTAAGCACTCCCTCAGATTACTTTGAGTTTTAATGGGACATATTACTTACAGAAATAAAACTGTATTAATTTATATAGGTAACAAGGACTATTTTTGCATTGTAGTTGTAAAACTGTATTCTTGGACAGTGACATAAATGGATTATCATCTAATGTGTTCCAGATTTATAGTCCTTTGAAAGTCATGCTACAGTATTAATGAGGGAAGTTACAAAGCCAGTATTCATTTAGAATACGGGAAAAGTAATTTTCTGCTCCCAGGTATGGTAATAAAGCATGCAAAAATGTCATACATCATCAAAGACATGGATTGGTATGTTTTATGTGAGTGCTTTTGTTGCTAAAAAGTAAACTTAAACTGATAATAAATGGATAAAAACTGTCAATCATATATATATATATAGGAATTATATGTCATCTTTGTCTAACTAACCACAATTAGAGACACTGCCTTATTATTTGGGACAAATAAGATATACTACTAAATAAACAAATGTGTTTTTCTGAGTCCTCTGGCTGCAACTGTCTAAAGGTCCCTTGTGTACTTATAATAATTAAAAGATTAAAGCCAAAGCAATAACCCTGAGCAGTTATTAATGTGCCCAAATTATGAAAATAAATTTATAATGTTCCATAAGGCCAGGGAGGTCAGGAACCGATTTCGAATTTCCATTGCAAACCGTCTAGCACAGACCCAAAATTGATTTTTCTTTCTTTTTCAAAGACTTTCATTATAACTGTTCAGAAGTTCTAGTCAACTGGGCAAAAGAGTCTACAATTTTAGTAATAGAACATGTTTTGCGGCACAAAAGAGGACTGAAAAATAAATATATCTCTGCTGCTTTTCATACAAATTTTAGCAGAAATGTTGTGGTAGAGTAGAGAACTACCAATGATGTGAAAGAACAGCCATCTTTAGAATAGAATTTTAGAATTTAGAGATCAGTGGTCATTGTTAGCACACTGCATACTCAATATACTGAACATTTCATTCCAGGATTTTCAATATATCAAAGGTATAATTATAAATGCAAGAGAGTAATCTAAATGATGTACAGTAAATGATAGGGCAAAATGTACATCTCTTGCTGAGAAGCCTTTCCTTACCAATGTTCGCACAGCAGACAATTCCCATGTCCAGATGGTGCAACCTAACCTCTGCACAGTGTTCCTTATTATGACCACAGAATGTTCAACTTTGTGTATGTACCCTATTGTCTCTAGAGCCCTGACATGTTTACGGTGTCCCATAATGCACCACAATAAATGATTATTATGTAGTTACTGTACCTACTCACCAACTTGTCTGTGTTTTCATAGGAGAAGCCTATTTGTAAGTAAATAACCACTGGGGCTTTGCCACAA
Organism: Mormyrus lacerda; assembly: GCA_015163995.2. NCBI lineage: Eukaryota > Metazoa > Chordata > Actinopteri > Osteoglossiformes > Mormyridae > Mormyrus > Mormyrus lacerda. The sequence continues at coordinate 17,464,877 of JAABNX020000008.1, read as the reverse complement.
TCAGCTGGTATGCTACCTTCCACATTTTCATTAATATAATATAAAACAAGTTTCTTTTTTTTCGGAATTACACTCTGTATTCAGGCTGGATTTCCGTTTCACACTATATTTATATGATTCCATACATTTACAGTACTGTACTGGCAGCCTCTCGTAAAACAACAGAGACAATATACATTGAACAATCTAGCGCATGACTGAACACCTGCTGTTCCAGAACCTTCTTTCCATTTTTGCCTTTGAATTTTAAATAAGTCATATTATTCATTTCTAAAAAGCACTCACCCAAGATTTTTTAATTCTTTAAATTGACTCATACAAAATGCTATCCATTATTTCATTTAAATGCCTTCATCAACAAAAGTACAGTATTTAAAAACACAATTATATTTAATTAAAGAAAATGTGAATTATTGTCAAATTGCACAAAAATAAACTGAATGAACACATTTCTGTGTAGGTAAGATGCAGGAATAACCCATGCATTGAAACATTCATTGAAGCATTCAAAAACCGAATTGCTACAAACATCATGACCAATTGCTATATACTTGTAAATTAGAAACAGAATATCAGCATGACCCTTTATTTTGCAGTATATGAATAGGAAGATAAAATATGCACGTTTTTGGGTTAGAAAGTACTATGTTATAACATGTACCACAGTTATGCAATTAAACTGTATATAATACAGTAATAGAAACAGATGACAAAAAAAAAAAAAACTTGGCTTTGTGAGCACTGATTGGAGAAAGGAAAATCCACATCTGAATACTATACCTGCGTATCCAAGTAGACTCCTGTACCACAGAGCTACAACTGTGTAGGTCACATATTAATACAATAATACCATATGATACTTTTCTCCTTTCCATAAGGATGAGGCCATATCCCCTGTGGATATATAAAACAAAGCTACAGCTGAATGGAATTAAAAAAACTTTTGTATTACGCTGCATTACACCATAGATTGCAGGGACAGTAAAAACATTCATCACTCAACACAAAAGATTTTACTTCTTTCTTTCCATGCCACGGTCACATGGTCGGTTCCAACACATCCATCAGTTTCCTTACTTTTTTCTTTCTCAAATCGCTCAACCATACTCAATTTTCTTCGGTGACTCAAAGGAGCCGCATTGTGTGAGGTTCTGGGCTCCACACTGTATTTGCCTTTTCAACGTTTAAATGTAAACGCGAATCATACCGAGTGCCACATAGCAGAAGGACGCAAGTTTTTTTTTATCAGAAAGGGATTAACCTAAGCAAATGTCAAGGATTAAGAACCCGGTGAGGATCTAAACAAGCCAATCAAATATTTGCATATATTGATATTAAAATAATGGGACAAAAAGGCATATAAATCACATTTAATAACTTAAAGGTTATCTTGCCGTCTTCCTTAATTCAACATGATGTCATGTTAATTCAACCTCTTGTAGTGACTAAGCTTCAAAACTATTATAACTGTTTATATAATTACAAATATCTAAGTCATTATATATATATATATAAGTATTCAGTTATCATATTGTCATGTCCCTCCGTGCTGCCCTCATGTGTGCCATGCCCACCTCGTTACCCTCGTGTGAATCCCGCTTGATGCCAGCCGTTTCCTGTTAGATCTAGTCTATCCTGTGCATTTAGTCCACGTTGAAGTCTGTTTCCCCAGGTCTGTCATTAGATGTTGTCCACCGTGTGGTCCTGTACCTGCCTGTTTTCCCCAAATAAATCCCTATTCCTGCATTATTGCTTGTCGACTTCCTGATTCCCAGCTCCGTCTTCCCTGCGTGACTGCCTGGTCGCAACACATATATGTCATCTGTACAGAACAGGACGGACCCCAGTCTTGTGGCTTATGCTCCCTGAGATGAGCTTCATGTTCTCCCTGACCAGGAGAAGCAGATAGAAGATGGATTGATGGATGGATTGATCGATCGATCAATCCTTGCAGAGTGACGTTATTTACAGAGAACTTTGAGTCACATATGCTGTCTTGTATACAGGAGCTGCAGAGGCTAACTCCAGAATCACAGGCCTGACTGATTTGAGGAGCCCGTATTGCAGCCTACATGGCCAGCTCTATCGGATCAGAGCTCCCGCGGGTCTGTGGATCATCGGCGTCTTTCCCGCCTATTACATCATGGCCGCTGAGTTGATGAGCTGCAGCATACTGGGCCAGAGAATGGGATGAAAGGACACGAAGGGAGGTCTTGTCATGCTCCACAAGGCCCCGTGTTCTCTTCCTGGAGAAAGCTCTCAGAGCTGTCTCTGGCAGATTCATCCTGGGGGACCTTGTTTGCTTTTCCTGCTGGTTGAGAAATGGTGACTTCTGAGCCTGTGGATGCAGCCACCAGCTTTGGGGTCAGGTACGGATATTTTGTTCATCTGATTGGTGGGAGCGGTTCAGGTATGAATAGTGTCACAGGTAGAGGTACAGGCCTCTTTGTGGGGTGTAACTTCACTGTGGCCACTGCAGCCAGTTCGCATAACAAAGCACAAGGGGCACATGAGCATTCTTGAGCCATCTGTGATCTCAAGAAATTATTTCCTCATAGGTTGACTGAAGCAAAATCCATCGTAAAGACTGTAATTATCTGGAGAACTTAAAAAAATCTAAGTAGAATATATACTTTTTGGTGTAATTCAGGTACACATTTCTCACTTTGTGGGTTACTCTGGTTTGTTATTCAATAATAACTTGGAGTAATTGTTGATGTTGTGTGCAACAGGCATATTTTAGGTGTAATATTACCTTCTATAATTCACGTAATGCAAATGACAATCACAAGTGTTGATGCAAACCTTCCGACGCCTCTGAAAACTCATTAAAAGGGTGATGTGAGTCTATAAAGTCAGCCAGAGTCTTTACGACATGACGAGGGTCACGAGGGTCTACGTTTCTCATATGCGTCATTTCAGTCTTTGTCAAGGTTTAAAGAGCATTAGCTCCTTAAGAGACTCCAGGGAGCATCGCATGCCCTCACGTGTTAAAGCCAGGAAAAACGGCACAGTGTCAGCCTCTCCATCTATGTGGCACCAAGTACTAAAGAAAAACAATGTGCTATTCATCTTGGGGAGGGAGTGGGGGCATGCATCCATCCAGCATTTTCCAACCCTTTATCCTGATCAGCCTCACAAGGGTAGCCACTTTATGTGCCAAAAGTTTACTATTTATTATCATTATAATTATTATAAGCATTATTATTATTATTATTATTGTTCATGTTGTTGTTGCAATTGTTATTATTAATGCTAATAACAATAATAATACTGCTACTAATACTACTATTACTATTATTATTATTATTATCTAAACACATTCATGGGTTTTAATGAAATATGAGACATACAGAAAAAAATGGCTAAAAGTCAATGAAAGGCTGCCAAGGACCTGTGAGTTCCCTGATGTCCCCAGTGCATTACTGGACCCAGTGATCCCAGACTCAGCTCCCAGTGCTGGCCCCCTTGCCCCCCCAGGAGGGACACAAAGATTCTGGACGGCCTTCCCCGCCAGGTGCGATTCAGCTGGCCTTCCTGACGAGCCGCCGGCCCCCGAATCCCCTTGGAGCCTGTTGATTTGAGACGCTGCCACCCAGCTCTAATGACCCCAGCCCTGGCCGCACGGCCGAGTCACAGGGGCCCCCCTGCCTCAGACGGAGCGACGGGCCAGGTTGTTATTGCTCGGGATATTAGCCGCAGTTCGCTCACAGTTCACCCCGCTATATGCCCCCTTTAGCCGTGCGAAAAGGACACAGGAAGCATTTTTCACAGCGAACTATGCAGCATATTTAATGCCGCCATATTTTTTTCACCGATTCCCTTTGTTCACGCCTCATGTCAGCGGCTAAATAGTTCAGTCAAATAAAATCATTTATGCTAGATACATTTTGATAGAAAACCACCAAGTTATCAATGCACTGCAACCACGGACAAACATATGAACAAAGTTAAACCTCTTTAGCACCAGGGAGCAATATCATGCCCTCTGTGGGTTATTTTTGAAGGGAATAGTTATTTTGATAAAGAATATCATTAACAGGAAGATTTTATGCCACATCAGTCACTGGCCTCAACATTGGCATCAAGCCATCATGGGGGGGTCAACAGGGTTCAGATGCAGTGACTGTGATCAGAATGTCACCAGTTCAAATCCCGCAGTCAGCTGGGAAATTTCACCATTGGGCTCCTGACCAAGATGCCCCCCCTCCATTTGCTTCAGGGGCTGTGAGATCCTCATTTTACATCATACTGCACCTCACGTTGCATAAAAGCATCTGCTAAATACAGTAGATCAATAAACAAATAATTGTAACAATATTGCTTTGGATTAATGAGTGTTCAGCAATTAAAAAGTAGACGACAGTGGTGTTTCTCACTCAAGTCTTCTTTAACATCACATGTGTTCGTGCCAGTTCCGCCTTTACTCATGCTAACAACACTCGTGTACCTTTTGCTGATATCGATATCTCAGTCTAATAGGAGAGTGAGGCAGAGTGGCCTATCAGAGGATTAACAGTAGGCTGGTATATAACGGACTGTTTTTGTAAGTCACTGTTAATTATTTATGTGTCTTTGCTGCATCAAGTGTGAACTTCCCACATCATTGTTTACGTCTTTCGTGTTTCTATATACTGCTATTCACACTCCGCCTACCATGCACACTGTATATAATGCAATTCTGAATATTATGAGTATTTTTATATATACTGTTTTATTTATCTTCTATTTAGCCTTTGTTTTTAGCCTTTTTTATTTAAATTAATTTAATCTTTATCTGAATTCTCTTTTCAGTCTCAAGAGCAGGGTCAGATTTACACTTCTCTGCCAGTTGTATATGTATAACTGTGCATGTGACAAATAAACTCTTGAATCTTAATATCATGTATTAAAGCTGGACTATACATGGGGCATTGGCCCCAGTTGAAAGCTGATTGGCCTCCAGAGCACCTCCTGCCCTGTAAATCACCGGTTCAAAAGATATCATTGGCTAATGACAAGATTGGCCCAACTTGTGCCCCTCCCCCTTAAAGAATTCTAGAATGCACACAGAAGCAATGGAGGTCATCACGTGGTGTCCGTACTAGTAGAAGCAGCATTCTGGGATAGGTGGGGATTGAACTGGATCGCCTTAGAGCATAACAGGGCCACATCCCAGTCATTCACCACACTGCCGATTGCAAACAGAACCATTTGCATCTGAAACCTGGCGTAGAAAAACTGGGCTCTGTCTGGATTCAAATGTGGGTCAGGAAGGAGGTCAGACTGTCCATGTTTTGATGCAAGGACATAAAGGTTATAAGGGATAATTTTATCCCATTGGCCCAAGATAAAGCATCTTACATACACTCAGAATGTGTTTTTAATGTGCAAAACCCACTGGGGCGTTCTGAAAAATCAAAACAAAAAGCGACGCCCTCGTAGGATCTTTTGAGAGCGACATCAACAGAATAACAAACACAAAGCTATTAACAAAGTGAGCGAAATAAAAAAAAATTATGAACATGAAACCCAGAAAACTTTATTTCTTCCAGCATTCTGAAGACTTGCAGTAGCCCTCTCCACCATGTTTTGGCGTGAGGCTGTCTCCCTTACTGACAGGTGACCAGATTTTAAACATTGTTGTCTTTCAAGTCCACGAATCTCATCAGCGCTGGCTGTCATGCAAATTAATACCAGCACCTCTATTGCCTGCAGGCCCAGGTCTGTTTACCTAATTTTTATATTTAGCATTTGGCACAGCAGTTAATTAAGTGGTTTAGATAAAATGCGTGTAAGGAGGGAAGGGGGCGTGGCCACCAACAATCTCATGAGGGAGACTTAGGTGAGGGGATTTGTGCATCGATTTTCTGTACCTGCCCCTCATTCTAGACACAACTGACCTGGACTACCATTTGAAGTCAGTCTCAAGACCCAAAGTATCTACTCCATTTAATTGATTCCCTTGTCTGCTCTCTCGTTCATGTTCTTGTGTACTCAGCTCCTTTATCGGCACAGTTTTTTTGTTTCTTGCTTTGTTCCTTTGGATTCGGTTTATGTCAGGTTATCCTAAAACTCACGGCCTCTCCACACGACCTCCAAAAAAGGGAAAAAAAACTGTAAATTGCCCATTTTCTTACCACTAGTCACCCCGCCATCCCAATAGATATTTTCCCAATAAATAATAAACTTAACAGCTTGACTATTGCGAAATACATCTAGCAACCTCATCCTCAACCCCAAATCCTATTCACTTTGTGGGAGAAAAAAAAGAATAGCTTGGAGCCAGTATAAAGGGAATCACACAGAAGTGGATGAGGACTCTGAAAAATGCTTTCTACTGCATAAGGACATTAACAATTTTTCATTCTGTTTGTACTCTCTGTATATTGCTTATTGTTAATGGCTATTCCTTGAATCAATATGACACTCTTTGATTATAAGGTGTGATGGTTACCACATAATTCTTATGTGTATACTTTTTCTTAAGAAAAATCAGCTGTAGTTCATTCATTTTTGTTCAGGGGGATATTCCAGTCGGTACCATGTAATCTGCATTGTATTTTATTCCAACAAAAGACCACTTCTGTTTTGATAAGTCTTGATCATTATATGAATGAGCTCAGTAGGACAATCTGCACACATGTGAAACAGTCTTCACACCACACAGGTAACACAAATCTGACCTACATAGGCCTAGTGTTCCAGAACTGACCTGGAACCAGTGGTAGTCATCGCTGAGTATCAGCCTCTGCATGTTTTCACACTAAATTCTCTTTATCTTGGACCCACACCATACTCTGACACTCTCACCTTTAGATTCCAAGGCTTTGACATGAAACAAGTGAACAATTCATAGATAGATAGATAGATAGATAGATAGATAGATAGATAGATAGGAATAGTACTTTAATAAATAATTAAATTGCCGAATTG
>JAABNX020000008.1:17439582-17457862 GCA_015163995.2 Mormyrus lacerda | reverse complement strand
ATAGATAGATAGATAGATAGATAGATAGATAGATAGATAGGAATAGTACTTTAATAAATAATTAAATTGCCGAATTGTCCATGTTCAGATTCACTTCACATTTATGCAGTAATACAGGAACATGGTTGACTGCCCAAGTCTACAATACAGGTGTGATTTAAAATCTATGAATACATCATAGATGGAATTATTTGGTCAAGTTGTCAAAAATGACAGTGGAAAGATCCCATTATGGTTTTTCCTTGAGAATCTCTTTGACTGGACTGAGCTAAGAGGTTAAACGGCACTGCAACTGTATAAGGCAGATTCTTCCTACATCATATTACTGTACTAGGTCTATAAGTCAATTGGTGGAGTCAAGTATTCTGGGCCATTGCTAAGAAGGAATAAGAGGCGGACTTTCTAGCGTTCACTTCCTGCTTTCAATGCAACTAGTGGAGAATCATAAAACATCTACATCTCATGACTCAGAAGGGAAAAACGGATCACGGATTCAAAGGAAGCATTTTATACTGCATATCTTCCTTTAATAATATACATAATATACATCCATGCCCCAGATGCTTATCCAGTACAGGGTTACTGGGGGCTGGAATCCCAGTCAGCACAGGACACAAACCAGATGAACATCCTTGACAGGATGACAGTGTATTATAAGTTACACACAAACAACTGGAATTTGGGAATGGGAATTTAGAGTTTTAGAGTCTTCGAGGTTTGAAGGAGGAAACTCATATAATACAAAACCCCCCCCCCCATCACCACCACCGCCACCTGCTATCCAGCGAGCCACTTGCGGCCCTTCAATATGTATTCAGATTCTCAAGCGTTTCTGATACATAAATGATGAATTAGAAATTGCAAAGTGACATATCTCAGCACAATATTTATTGCATCAAGATGATTAATCAATTTGAAAAAGAATGTTGTCACAGAAACAAATAAATATTTCAAACATGAATTGCATTCCTCCAAGACAGAGAGCCAATTAAAATAACTATGGAAAATATTTTTATAATTATACAGTTTTATCGTAAAGCATCCCATGCTTTTACAGCTACTGCTGGTAATATGTAAAAATGGTTTTATGTAACACTGAAAAATGAGCCATTCTAATATTGGTGACACCCACCAAAAGAGACTACAAAATTACTTTATAATCACAAAAACACAGAAAGATTATTAAGCCAATAAATCTAATGTGTGCTATAGATGTATCAGAAGCAAATTTTTCCAGTAGACCGAAACTAATCTCATAATGATATTGATAATATTGATGACAAAATTTGCACATTAAAAGTTATATTTTGAAACTCCTCAGATGGGTTATAATTGTGCAAAATCAAGTTGATGTATTTCCCAAGCATCCAACAGTATGTAAATAATTAAAGGTGCACTGTTTATTGTTGTGTTATCTGGAAATTAGCTTTGTAAGAAGTTTTCTTAATCAGAAACTGTCAGGATGAAGAACTGAATTTCCTTTAATTCTGTAGGCTGGTTGCAAGACCTTCAAAAATGTGCAGCAAGAAATTTCCACTTACATGTAGAAGATATTGGACCTATATGGACAAGACACTATTGAGCTCCACCTCTCAACATATCAATTGTTAGGAAACAATACAGGCATTTTTACCAAGTTTACTGACATTGCCTAAATCTAACCAACATTTATTAATTGGTGGCCCAGAGCTGGAGATGTTCAAATGCTGACCCTCCATGACCCACGTCCCCACTGTTTGATTGGTTACTTCCCCTTCTCCAGGACCCATACTCTTTATTTCGATTTCAATATTCTTCTCTCCATCTACTCCCATTTATTCAAGGCTTCATGTCTAAATGCCTGAAACAGAATTGAGACCACTAATACACTCTTGTTACCCAATCTACATCAATGACTGCCCAAATTCAATATTTGGCAGCATTTTGGCAAAGAACAGGCAAAGAAATATCTAATAAAGTAGCTTAGGCCAAAATTAATCAGATGTTGCGTTGTTTTTATCTTAAATGAGAGTGTTGAGTGGTGCAGTATGGAGAATCTATACAAGTTTTCAACTGGCAGATATTTATACCCATACAAGCATTTGCTCTTTTTTCAGTTATGCTCTGATACAGTAAGTCAATTAAAAGATTAATTAATCTGGTTTTAATAGGTTTCGATTAATCGATGGCTTCTTTCGGACACATATCCTCAGTAACTTTTAAGTTGTAATAAGGGATAAGACCACCTTAGGTGCGACTAATTACCACTTTCACGGGCGTCACAGTAAACAGGACACATCCGTGGAGAGGGTCTCATTTTCAGCCTGTTTACTCACCGAGGGGTTCGACAAATTACAGCTTGTCTCCTCTCCATCGCTCGGCCTACAGATACAAATGCAATTGCCAAAGCGGTGAAATTACCCCTCTTCCATCAGATACATCTGTGAAATGTAGGCTCTTTGTTCGCTTGACTCAGAACCGTTCTAGAAACTTCATTGTTTTTGTGGCTTGCCCGCGGCAAAGATAAAAAAAAGTTACGATTCTAAGATTCTTACTGAAATACGACGCCCATGTTCCTGCATATTAACACATTGCATTGTTCTGTATAACATCAGGGTAGCTATAATTACCTCCAAGAAATGACTAAGAGTTGTTATATTTGTCTCTTATATTCCTTTCATAGTTAGTCAGTGTCACAGATTAATTCCTCAGCCTACATCAGGGCTTTCATACCTTTCAAAGAAACCAATGAATTCATGTTAATACATTTTAGGGAGAAAGAAATCATCATATCAGAAACAGAAAGCTGATTGTTAATTCTATAACGGAAGTCTGCCGAGAAAAGAGGTAGCTGTTTGAACACTTAGTGAAGCTGTCAGCAAAATTAGCCTTGAATACGCACAAAGAAACAGCAACACCCAGGCCCATAAGAGAAGTTAATGACGTATGCCAGATAAATTGAATATCATAATGGACGTAAAATGTGATGTTACTATTTTTAGTTTGGTTAACAAACACACCTATACTGTCCAGATATCTGGATATTTATTGGTATTTTTCACGATAAGAACATTTAGGCTTTTTAGAACGATGGCCTTGCTCTGTCCTGTTGCTTTGCGATACGCTTTCCGTCAGTTTTTTTTAGCGGTTGGTTTATTGCTTTATCTGCCGTCACACAGAGTCATGCACGTTGCCATGTTCCCATGAGAAAACTTTGCTCCAGCTGCACTAGTTTTCAAAAGGTAGATGGAAGTATCCTCCACAAACAGCCCAAGTGACAGTCGCCTATGGGTATCATCTTAAGTCTCCTTCAAGCCACCACTCGTCTCAACAAACAAACGCTTGAAAAGGTTCTGTCGGCTTTGAAAGCTAATTTGTTGCTAGTTCGTTTGAACTCTCCGTAGCCACATAACCGTGCAAATAACAAACATGCCACATCAGAATGCCTTTTCATCAGTTTCCGTATGCGTGTAGCACTGCACCAGGGCAAAGTGCATTAAAGGTATTATGTTTTTTAAAAATTAAAAGAGCCAGCTCTTTGGTCGCTAGCATAACTTGCTAGGTTATTGCCTAGCTGCAGTTTGCTACAATTCATTTCTGCTTTAGTGTTTATAAGTTTTCCCAGGGAATATAATCAAAAAGTGCATGTGTGCCTTTGCTTAAAAGGTGTGGGATACTCCCTCGTATTTACTCAGCACTCGATGTTGATAACACGCATAAAATTAACCAAAGTGAGAACATGAATACATCAAAGGCAGTGCTTTTATAGAACAACAAATACTGCAGTCTGCTTCTATTATGTTTCTGAGATAAGAGATTCTATGAAGATGAGGATTCAGGATTTGGGATTTCATTTATTGTCTCCTGCACATTTATACTGGTACAACCTGCAATGAAAAATAGGCTGAAGACTACACAAAAAGAAGAGTAGATAGAAATTAAATACAATTAAGTTAAAATGGAAGGGGAGTAGTAGGATAAAAACAAACAGTAACTAGAAAATAAATCAAAAGTTATACAAATGTGTCCTCCATAAATTAATAATGCTACAGACACTTCGCACTTGCTGGTTGTAGTTTTTTCCACATGCATATTCAGTGTTTTGTCTAAGAGAAGAAACTGAGTATAACGTAGGAAGGACCGTCCTAGCACACCTGAGCTGTACTCCCGTTCATTAATTTACTGTATAGTAATACTTTTTTTACCTTCATTTCTGTCTCAACAGGACCATTTGCCTGATTGAATAAGTTTATGCAGGTCCCCCTTGGACTGTGACTATCTCCTCCTTTGAACAGATTGAGCCAGATTTCAGGGACACGTTCCTCCTACCCCTTCGTAGAACCTGCCTCCTCTCTCCCTTTAGTGTGTAGCGCAGTGCACTCAAAGGCTCCAGCTTCCTGACTTGTGATGAGCTGTTTTGTTCTTCATAAATTATGCCAAATTGCTTCGGTGAAACATCCTCTAAGGGTATAAATGAGTCAATAACACTGGCATGCATGCAGCTGAGAATATGGGTGTCGGTCAACCAAATAAATAAAATGTAATAGATGGGGCCTGATTGTATGTGGGAGTGAGGGTCTTAACCAATAGGGACAGACCTGGGCGGGGCCAGTGAGTTGTCTCTTCTGCAACTGTCATCTTTCCTCCCAAGTGCATCCATCAAGTAAATATATCGCTGGAGTGGGTTAGTATTCTACATCATCACCCAGTGGATCTTGGAGGATCTCACCCAATTAATCATCTCTTACAGCAGAACGCACAGCCCCATTCTTCTCAGCCCGGTTCTGCGTGGTTATTGATGCACTGGACATTCCGCTGTCAGTGTGGGACTGGTGCACACAAAACCAGATGCTGGAAACCTGCGGTCCCCCTGGGAGCCAGCCACTCCCCTGCAATCACATGACAGCCACAAGGGACCATCCACTTTGTCTGTAGTTATGCGGCGCATGTCCACATAGCTGTAGAACAAAACTCTCCCTATTAATGCACTGCAGAGACTGTCACAATAAAGTTAGCATGTAGCGAAAGAATGACGTAGCTTCAGAGAACTTGCTTTTAACCCGCACCTAAAACAAAAACCACCATGCCAGCAATACAGTCATTCTCCGTAACAGCTTAACCAGTACTGGGCCATGGTAGACTGGGAAGAAAAGGTACATGGTAGGAGGTATGATGCTGTACCCGCGATCGGAAGGTTGCAGGATTAAATCCTATGGTCAGCAAAGTGATTTCACTGCTGGGCTTTTGAGGAAGCCTGTTAAGCCCCATCTGCTCCAGGCACAGTCTGACCTTGCCTTCTCACTCGTATTTTCCTGAAGGTGTAAAGAACAGGACTGCCCTTCACTATCCCACCTGATTTAAACAATCGATTTTTAAAGTGGTACACCCCATGCCAAATACAAGTGACTCTGGTTGCGATTCATTTCCCTTTACAAAGGGTTAAAAATCAGAGTCACATCAGTTACATGGAGACAAACTGGCAGATTCTAACAACTCCAGTCCAAAACTGTACAGAATTGTCCACTGTGCCGCTCGAAAGTATGAGCTGTGGAGTATGAACGAGGGCCAAAGATGGCAAAAAGACAAAGGGGTTCAGCAGGACCTCAAGTGGCAAAGGGATGCGTTTTGATAGCGACGAGGTGAATGTGAATGCAGTTCCAGCTTAAGTCCCCTTTTCTCCACTATTCCAGCCATCCATCACCAGAAAAACAAAGTCCTGAAATAACTTAACCATTCTGTTTAAAGTTTTGGCGTAAACCTTGCCTGGAACCATGGCATGGGTTTTGTGTTTCACGACTGCTGAGCTCCAGTGAAAACTTACCGACTAATTAATTCCCACTGTATCAGACCTTTGAAACGTGAATCATTCCAGCAGTCGCAATGGGGTCAAGCGTGTTTTAATCATAGGAACCTTTGTGCCTGTTGAGTATTTAATGACTTAATTTGCTCCCTCTTTCACTCGTTGGAAATTGGTAGCGATTATCTCATTTAGTTAAGGCTTGTGGCATCTGCATCGGTTTAAAATGTATTATGTCATATGGAAAGCCGGGAACCCATACGCGCAGGTGAGCAACACGCAGAAACATCTCAAGGTAATGCTTAGCTTATAGCATGAAATGTGAGAAGCCTTTGAGCATGCCTCAGTCCAGCCCCGCATGCAGCCATAGAGAGGGATGGTCCTAGCTTAGTTTGCCAGACTGACTCCACCTCTTCTTCGATCTCATGACACCCAACCCATAGCTAATGAAACTCAATCCCTACTGTAAACTCATTCAGAGTCCGATCGCTTCGAGTCGCCGCCATGAGTGATTTCTCACACGGGTACACTTCAGTCTTAGCTGCTGCATCGCATCTTCAATATAGTAATTTTTCTCATTTTAAATTATTTAAATAGTGCGGATTGTTGGTAGTATTTAGCTGTAAAGTTTAGCGTTTGCAATGGTTTAGCCATTGAGGGTTAGTGTTAGAAAAGTTGTTACTTGTAATTTGGCAATAGCTATGTTCACCTTTGTTTTCCGTGTAGTTTACAAGGACCTTTTGGACGTATGTATCAAAAGAGCTGCTGAAGGATACATCATGGATGGAAGAAGCATACAGTGACCACTGATTATGTCCATGTTTCTTTTCATGTTTTGAACAGTACAGTGCTACAAAAGGCTTGAAAACGCCTTTTTGCAAATAGGAGCTGGATGTCCTACAGAAAATAAATCCACAACAATACTCTAGGTCAAGCTCAGCTTTATTTATTGTACTTCTTATGGGAAATAACAGCATCCTAAGGATCCCTCACATACTTTTCCTGGCAGTATGACAAAAAAGAAATAGAAATTATATATTTTCTCTTTTTATATAGTTTGTAAATAAAATGACGGGCTGTTTTTTAATTAAAATATTTATAATAAAGCGGACTGCTCTCAGTTTATAGAAAGCTTGCCTTATCCCACGGCTTGTCAGGCCCCACCTTCAGGATCTGGATGGAAGAATGCATTTTGGGTGGCAAGAGACAGTGTGGAAAAATATGCTGAGAAGAGCATGGAAAAATATGTCTTCTGTAAAGTAATAATGTTACAGACGCTTGACACTTGTGGGCTGTCATTTCCTTTCCACGTGCATGTTCAGTATTCAGGAGCAGTGGGGCTTGTTGAGGTAAATGTAAGTGGGCAGAGAGTGAAGAGCTCTTTGGGCATATAGGACCAGATGTCTAAATATGTACCAGTCCTTGTTTTTTATTGCAACACGACAACTGAAGCACTGCCAACATGGATGCGCCAAGCGTACACAGCAGTGGTACGAACGGCAAGGCACCATCAGCCAATTAAAAAATGGTTGAAAAGATGGAAAAGATGGTTTTCTTAGAACTATTTCTGGCGTGTCTACTTTGTTTACTTGCAATATGGATTTCTGTTCATCTTCTGGAATTTATTTTAAATAATAAACAACCATGAAGTAAGAAAACCATACAGGAAAACTGACGTCGAGCTAACGTCATCTAAGGATCTAAAGCTGGGTAGTAAATATTCTGCTTATGGGGCAGTAGCTCTCTTTCAGCCCCTTGTGGAAGATGGTGCTATGTGCTTCTTACCCAACAACAGGTAGCTGTGGATGAGTGAAGCAGACACAGCGGTAGGGAAATCAGGAGGAGGAGAGTAGAAATGTAATTAAGCGACGACAGGGAGAGGAGTTCCCAAAAGGTGGAGGAATAATTGCAGGTATTTGTGCTTTTGCTAAAACGCACATATTATTTCGTTAAGGTGTCATTTATTTTTAGGGGTTGCAGAGAAATCGAGTTTATTTTTTTATAAGGGAGGGGGGGATTGTGGAAGCAGGACAGAGAAATGGAAGCCAAATTTCCAAAACATTTCAGACACTGACAAATGACCAATTCTTCTTGGTGAGGAAAAGGCTAGTCTAGCGATGACAGGTCACTAGCTCGCTGAATGCCGAAGCCCGGGCTGCGAGCAGCAAGGTGAATGCCTTTCATATTTCCCATTCGATTTCTTAATGCATTAGCACATTATTATAATGTCCTCTTAGCATAATGCGAGATGCACATTAAAGCGCTTCTGCAATGCATATTATTTGTGACCCCAAGAAAGCTTCTTGATATGAATAGCAAAACGGAGAGAGAGAGAGAGTGTGAGAGAGAGAGATACAGACAGACAGAGAGAGAGTGAGAGAGAGATAGGCGATGAATGAGATAGAAATAGAGACAGAAAAGGGAGGGAGAGAGAGTGACAGAGTGTGAAAGAAAGAGGGGCATGAGCCTGAAGGGAAAAGGAAGAGAAAGATAGAGTATGTGGGAGAGAGAGAGAAAGAGATGAATTTTGTGAAAGAGAGATGGAGTGGGACGGAAAGATAAAAATGTATGAAGAAGGGAGGGAACTGGGGTGAGGAGGGGCTGAGGAGGGGGTGATGAAGCACCTAGAATAAAAGAATACCACTAGTGGGGTCGGAGGGGTCTATGCAGACTCGGACATAGCGCTGCCCGTTGGGACTTCGGTAAACGACGCAGCTCGCCCAGAGCGGCAGGCAGGACACTCAGATGGCTTCTTAAACTCCATTTGAAGCAGGTCACTGGGAGCTGGGCTTTGAGCCAGAGTGGACGGCTGCACTCAGGCGCTCCCGAAGCTGCCCGACACAGCTGTCCACCCTTTGGTGGTAAGCACCTGTACGTGCCAAGTTGCCGCACATTCATAACACTGACCCACTGGGCAGGAATGAGGGAATTTTCATAAGCCTAAGTAGCTGGTTATGTTCTTCAGTTCAGGGTCGGTATGTGCCTCAGCAGGTTAAGCCTTTGTGGCTGCGCTCAGAAGGTCACCAGATCAAATTCTGTGTTCAGCCACATCACCATTGGGCCCTTGAGCAAGGTCCTTAATCCCCTAAAAATGCTCCGGGGGTGCCGGGTGAACAGCTGGCCTTGCATTCAGACCCCAAGCTTTACTCTGACTACAGTGTGTTTATAAATATCTTCAAAAAGGAGAGTAAGATGGGATGTGCGGGAAAAAAAAAAAACATTCCAAGGTACCAGTTCTCGTACTTGGCAAATAAAGCTCCGTTGCAAACTTAAAGGTAAGGGAACCGTTTTCTGTTTCAACGGGCTCTGTTATTGTTGCTTTATTATATGTTTGTAAGGGTATTACAGTATTCTACACAGCCAGGTAACTAAATAGTGGGTGAAACCAGTTTGAATATTTGTTAAAGAGACACAGTTTGAATATTTGTTAGGGGAATTTAGTTGGAGAAAATGTTGAGGAACACAGTGTGAATATTTGTTGGGGATCTATGTGAGTACTTGTTGGGGGGATCTTAATGTGAGTATTCTCTGGGGGCATCTCAGTGTGAGTATTTGCTGGGGGATCTCAGTGTGAGTATTTCTTGGGGGATCTCAGTGTGAGTGTTTGTTGGGGTATCTCAGTGTGAGTATTTGCGGGGGTGATCTCAGTGTAAGTATTTGCTGGGGTGATCTCAGTTTGAGTATTTGCTGGGGTGATCTCAGTTTGAGTATTTGCTGGGGGGATTTCAATGTGAGTATTTGTTGGGAAATCTCAGTGTGAGTATTTTCTGGAGGATCTCAGTGATTATATACAGGGCAGACGGATTTCAGAGGCCCACAGAAGCGTCATGTCATTCCCGACAGCTGGCAGAGGACAGGTGCTCGTAAGCTGATCCTTTTTCACTTCTTTCACCACAGCTGCTAATTTGCTTCTCATTTATTTTGCCTATGCTGTTTGGGGCCTGACGTGTGAGGAACCTGCTACCACAGCCTGCAGAAGGTGCTGCGCTCCATGACTCATATTTCGCCGAGAGATCGCCATGCTGCCAGTCTCACAGACATGTAAGCTATTTTTTAAAAATGCTTCTGTATTTTTTCTTTATTTAACAATATTTAATAACCATAATAAATGCTCCCCTCACCCACATACAGAATCCAACAAAAAGACCTAATCGTAGAGACGGATGTAGTGTGAAACTGAGATTCAAGATTCTGCTAAACATCTAAAATAAATCTTGTTTAATAAAAAGTTCCAATATTAATCACAGAGTATACTTTCGAAAAGGTCATCTCACAAAAGCTAGTAGCTAATGGCAGGGCCGATTCAGGATTTTTTAAGGTGGGTGCATAAGAGAGGCCATAATACATATAGAAGAGTCAACTTTATCATTAGCCAATGATATGTTTTGAATCGGTGAGTGACAAGGCAGGAGTCACCAATCAGCATTCAGCTGGGTCCAGTGCCCCTGTGGCCCTGTCCCTGTATATATCCCTGGCTAGTGGTGAGTTAACTAGCATTTCGCAGGCATTGTGAAGGATGGCTGGCTCAATGAAATGAGAAGCTAAATACACTTGCCTAGACAGTGAACAGATTCGAAGCTCAGCCAGATTAATAAAACCCATCTTTTTCTCAAACTCATTAACCCCTTTTTCCATATACTCTATGTCTCCTGTCCCTTCATTAATAAACAGGTACAATAACAGTGGGACAGGGAGACATCTGGGCAGTGACTGGAAATTGAATTAGCATCACTGGCTACTCCCAATGTGTGTTTTACTGACATTTTCAGTGTTGGGATTGAGGCATGCATTAAATGTTTTTTAACATTTAATGGCTATAAGTTATTACCAAGGGAGAGACTGCTTTAAAAAAGTTTTTTTAAGGACGCAAGTTTAAGTTGTAGCTCTTGAATGAAGTCATTACACCAGCCTGGGACTCCATAATTTCTCCTGCTACCTGTCGTTTTATTATAAGACGGTGTTGTGCGGATCCCTGTTTAATGGATCTCTGGTCTCACTCTTCTTCGTGTTTCTTCCACCTTACGCATCTTAAGGAAATGGCCTCCATTATTACCAGCCTGCAATCTGTTATTATTTTTTTGTACAGTTTGTCTTTTGTATACTAAGGTGTTCATTAATGTGTTTGGTTTCCTTTTTTTGTTTTTTGATGAATGCATTTGCATGTGCTGAGCAGATTTCAAAAGGCTTTGTATTGCCAGATATCAGCCGGATGGGAAGGGTTAGGTATTGTGACTTTAATGCGCCGCGTGTGTATATTATCTCGATGCAATCTCTCCATTCATCTCCTAGCATGACAAAACTGACACTTGATTAATAAACAGGTAATATCCCAAAAGAACATTATCGTGTTCCCTTTTGTCATTTGCCCACAACCTTAAACTATCTCTGCCTAAGTATTATCTTCACAGAACAGAGACACTGGATATACAGGATATGAAAAGGTCAACCTCCCATTGCTGGTTCCAGGGGGTCAATGCTCAGGCACCCTGGACGGGAGGAGTGATGAGTAGGTGAAGAGGGGGCGTGAAGTGATGAATATCGTGTGGGTAGTGGCTGCCGCCCACAGGATGCAGGAACCGAAATGTCACAGGGTGTTTTCAGATGCATAGTTATCGGTGGCATCGAGGAGAGGATGAATTAAACATGAGGCCTTTGGTTTGTTGTTGAAGAGGGACCCTGTAAGGTCTCATCTTTTGCAGTGTGAGGACCCTCTTCCCCTGCTCTGCTTGATTGAGGGGTAACAAGTGCAGCAGAACTCCGACTGCCATCTCGCAAAGCACGGTTCCCCAGTGTGTGTGTGTGTGTGTGTGGGGGGGGTGGACGCGCCAGAGGCCAGTGCATGTGAATCCTCACGGCTGTTGTGACAACATGGTAAACAGATTAAATATTTGATAAAAATGGGACCAAGCATAACCTCCCTGGGGGGACAAAAAGCACCGCAGCCATTTCATTATAAATGTATGTAATAATAAAAAGGGACAAAATGGGACTTTGAAACTGCTGCGTATGGAGAGTCTGATTGGCTGGGGACAAGAACCCAGCCGAATGGGGACATTGGTGGCTTTTTGTGGGAGTCTTTTTTTGTAAAAGCTGAAGTGGGATATAAAATGATATGCATTATTAATCTTTATGTCCAACCCGTGATGGAACAAAGTGAGACCGTGGTCTTTCTCTTGTCCTTCTTGCCACTTATAAAAGCAGATAACAGAGAGGGACCGACAACAAGCTTTCACCCGCACATGTCGTCTATTTACGTGCCTGTATATAAAAATAAGTATGTATACATAAAAGTCCATTAGTGACAGTCTTTTCAAAGAGCTCTAACTTTTGTCTTGTTCCGCAGAGTACTTGTACACTCCAGTAACACAGGTTCTCATGTAGGTGGCCCCCAGTCCTTCCCGTCGGAAACGAAGGGTTTCCTTCATGACCTCAACAGCGGAAGAGTACAGCTATGAAGGCAGAGAGCATCCAGTGACATAAACAGCATCGCCGCATCAAACGCATGTTTATCTGCCGGTAGCTACAGAATTCAGGCAGTGTCTTCAGGTTAAGAACATCCAACTTACAGACAACTCATGCTTACAAATTGACTACCATAAAGTGTATTATATTAAAAATTTGAGTTAAATACAACTGTTCATAATAATGAATGCACGCACTCGATACTCGATACTCATGAATACATTGGTTCATCTGCTCCATGTACAGTACAGTATCACATGTAGTTGCTATTATTTTTATTATTATTAATAATAATAATAATAATAATAATAATAATAGTATTGTATACTGAATTATTATTTTTCCGACCAGCAAATCTTATGCAGCGACAGACTTAGGGAACGGATCTGTTTGTAACCTGAGGGCTGGCTTTTCTGCGTGATGTTCTTCTTCATTTTTTTATTTAACAAAATGTAGAAAGTAAAAATCACACTTGCTATTTCAAAAGTGATGCATTTAAGCAAGTAATAACCAGTTTACTTGTCTCCAAGCTCATAACGTTTGCCCAGGAGCACAGGGTAAATGAATCTCAGGGATAATACAAAAGTTGTGCATTTTCAATTCCAGAGGAAGATCACAGCCTTGAGGACAATCAGAGAATGCAGCTCTGTGGAGTTTCTTTGTCTACAACAATTTCATCTTGCACAGGCTTCTACTGTGTTTTTAAAACATAGATATTTAACATAGATATGCCGGCACATTATGCAACGAGCTCAGTGCTATTGCAGACCACGTTTCTGTCTGCTCTAAGTGAACTTGTTCGGTCCGGGCCTGCCCTTTGACCCACAACGGTAGCTGACAGCGAATAGCAGAGGGTGAGCAATGTCACAGGCGTTCCTCAGCGCACACCCTCTAGGTACAGTAGGTCCCTGACAAATCTAAGAGGCTCGCTGGTGTATGATTCAGGCCAGCAGCAGGTGTGCTTAATGAGCTGGTGACCAAAAGGTTACGAGTTGAAATCCCTTGAGCGAAAGTACTTAACCGGAATTTCAATGAGCCAGAACTGTCCATAAGCACCACTGATATGGATGTTAAATCGCATTCAGCTTTTATAGACTTGACCTGAACTGCAGGACTCATTGATTTCAGCTGATAAACACCTTTCACTGTTGTTAATAGGACTTTAAAAATAAGCCCTAAGTTTCACCTCGCAGGGGTGATTCCAAGATTTTTTTTAAGGCAGGGGCAAAGGAGGGGCCATAATTCACACAGAAGGGCCAACCAATGATATGTTTTGTATCCGTGAGAGACAACGGAGGGGCACTCTGTGGACCAATCAGGTTTCAGCTGGTCAGTACCCTGGTGGCCCTGCACCTGTTAGCTCCCCATTGTGTCAACGCTAAAAGACGATTTCAGTAAATTCCACAGGTGTCCGGTATGCTGCGAATGTGCAAAAGAAGGCACTCACAGGAGAGAGAAGGAACACATCTCTTCAGGTTTTACTCCCTATTAACCTCACCAGAGTCACTGCAATTCTCACACACATACTGTACAGAGCGCAGCTTCAGTACCAACTTTTATAAATAGCACATACTCTCTCCCTCCCCCAGGATACACAGAAGATGGATTACTGACTTGCAGTTAATTCTCGTCTAGCACTCACAATGTAGAATTCATAATATCTAGAACTTTATTTCACAAAATGTTAACATGTTATTAAAAAGAAAAACATTCACATGTGCATTTATTCCCAGAATATAAAAACTTACCACATAACCTTACATTCGGGCTTTCAATAATGAATGTTATACTTAGTGGGAAGTACTTTCATGTTTTAATTAGAATGTATTAGACTTTTTTTCTGAGAAGTATCAAGGGCAAATGTGTGTGAGCTATAATTTAAAAGGAAAACATTTTAAAATGCGTCTGTGACATTACAGTGTTTCTGTTTCCAATTAAACCTGTGCTACCAAAGAAGAACGAAAAAGCCGTCGCAGAAGCAGAGATGAATGTGTGTCGACATCTAACCTAATGTGTAGAGTGACTTGCTCTAATTCCTTAATTTTACAATTTTATGAAAAAAAAACACTATGACACTGTGTGTGTGTATGTGTGTGTGTCTGTGCATGAGTGATGATATCAAATTCTTTTGTTTGAAACACATTGTATATATATATATATATGTGTGTGTGTGTTCTGAAAGTTTTTTTTCAAACAAAAGAATTTTATTAGCATTGGAAAGCACTATATGCACACATACTGTATGTGTGTGCGTGTCTGTGTGCTTTTAAAAAAAAAACGTTTTCTACAGAGCCTCTATGCTGTCCTATTCAGCTTGACTGAATTTCCATAGCTAAATGCATAACTATTAGGTCAATTAATTTGTGACCAACATGAGCTATACCTGTCTGGTCTATTAATAACATTGATATCACATTATTATGGGTATACTGTATATTAATTATATTTTCATTTTTATTTACGTATATGATGGTCCATCCATCCATCGTCAAACCTCATTCCAAACTCTTATGGGGAGGCAGCATAGGTGAAGATCCTCAACGGAATGATGGTCCATCTCAGGAGACATACGTGGTGCCCGTCAAAGCCCCTGTGGAGTCCTAGGTAAGCTCTAGTTGGGCGCTGGAGATTTCCTCAGCGGCACGGTTTGCTAATCCGGCGCCCCCTCAGAAGACGGTGCTGTAGGCGGCCGCCTATACCGCAAAATGTGCTGACCAGCACCATACACTCAGGTACTTTTATGCCCAGCATCACATGCGTCAAAGGCAATTAAGCAATATTCACCTAACTGAATATCATTTCATTATTCTCAGAAAAAAGCAACTTAGGGAGATAATGCAAACACCACATACACAATCTGACATCTGATAATATGTAATAAAAATAACTCTGGCAACCTGACCTGTGTTCCCAATCGAAGTATTGACACATCCTGAGTGGTATTGACACATCTTGAGCATATCACTGTGTATTCACTTCTCCTGACTATAGTAGAGCGGCATAAAATACTTCTGATGTTGTTGTTTTATTATCTTGTCAAGTGCTCTGTGTTTATCATTCCTTGGTGGCCATAAACGCAGAGAGTGATCACTCCACTGGAACTGAGTAAAGTCACAGTTGGCAGTCTTGCAGTTACAACCATATGCAGAGTATTTAGCAAAGGTTATAACAGCATAATGACACCGCTAATTGGTGGATAAAGAGCTTTAATGTTTTACAACAAACACTACCATAGGCGGAGAGCAGAACTTAAAAGGTGCCCAATGAGGGAGGCCGTACGCCATCCCCCAGCGGTTTAATCACCTGGGTTAAGAGTACACCTATAACAGCTCAATCAGCCTCAGATCAAGAGTTCAGGTGCAGCTGATAAGTTCTGCTGGGAGAGATGGAGCACAGTGACTCGTTCCAATTATCACTTCATTTCTCTTGCTTTGCACTCAGTGTCAGCTTTTGACTTATGCCTCCATTAGCCTGGTATTAACAGAAGGGGAGATGGCCTGTAATAGACTTTTTATATATAAGCTTTTTTCTCCAACATAGCATCACTACTCTTTTTCTGACACCTCAATTCCAACGGTTCAGTTCGTGCCACGGTACCGTGTGAGTGTAATTGTCGAGCTCCAGTACGACAAAAGATGTAATGCATTCATAATTATTACACCGCAATTAATGTATTAACATGTCTATGTGGGGTGAAATAGCTATTTCCGTAATTGACAATATAGTGGTGATGTACGTTTTGCGGTTATTCTAGCTTGGACACGTCACTAAGTAGTAATGCGTATGGTTTGCGGAGAGGAGTCGCTCAAAGAGGGAATCGTGCATCGCCAGTCCACGGTAAATCATATCCGATGACAGGCGTGCGTGTTTTAAACCTCCGGCACTTGACACCGGTGCCCTTACGTGGGACGGTGAGGATTGGGGAAGGAAGCAGGCAGCACTGCCCTCTTAGCGGGTGAGGGCTCCCCTTGCAAGGTTAATGGAGATGGCCGCAGTCCAGACTCTGCTTCGGCAACACGATTGCAAATTTATGAAGGCACATAATGTCTATAATATCCACTGTGAGTTGCATTATTTTTGAGAAAATTCCACCTGGATTGCTTTCTTTTTGGGCATGTGTTGGAGCGCAATTAGTTACTTCATTGATACTAACTATGGCTGATGCGTGACTGAGCTGCACCTGACTCGGGACTATACAGAGAACATGTTTAAAGGCACAATTGCATTCAGCAATTTGTAAGAAACATATTAAATATTTACCAAAGCGTGCACCAGAAACCGCACAAGAAATTCCCATTACCACAATAGGTTTAACTAGTGCCTTAAATAACTAATTGGTATATTTATTTAAATTAATCAGTTTGACTAATTTATTAGACAATAGATGATCTAGTTTTAAAACAACACATTATGCTTATTGATAGTTAGGTCCCAGATTGTAATGGTCATGTACAGTTTCATTAAAACAGCATTTAAGACAATTCTGTGCTTTCCCATGGCTGAGAATGTTACTAAATCCCTCTGTACATCTTCATATTCACACTTTGGTATATCTGAATGTTTGCGTGGATGTTTGGTTGTGTATACCTTATGTGTATCTATGAGTCTGTTTTGAGTGACCATACCTTTATGTGTATCTATGTCTGTACATTGAATGTATGTGTGTATGTGAGTCTGTGGATTATGTTTATATTACAATGTGTGGACCAAATGTCCCCCACAATGTGATAAAAACCTGTTATTTTGACTTATTTTGGGCTTCTGTTTTTTAGGTCCCCACAAAGGTCTGTGAATGCAATCAAAAACAAAAAATGCCAAAAATCTCGTATTTTGTTTGGTTACTTATGGTTAAAGTTAGGGCTGGGTAGGGGTTAAGGTCGTCGTGTTGGGATTAGAGTTTAACCCATAGAAATGAATAGAGAGTCCCCACAAAAATATAAACCTGTGTCTGCGTGTGTGTGTCCGTGCCTGTGTGTGTGTGTGTGTGCGTACCCCGGGAGACAGGGCCCACTGGAGTGTGACAGCTTCCCAATCAGCTGCAGCACCATGCTGAGGCTGGTGATGGACCATCGTTCAGAGCAGGCAGTAGAGAAGTTGGTACCACCGTTCAGGTCCAAGACACCCAGGTTGAGGGTCGACCAGCCACTGATGGAATCCTGAAGAATGCATAATTTCAGGATCGGTGCTATTCATTAAAGTGCAGATTGGATTCCTGCTGCCTGTCTGACTCACTTAGACCGAGCTTTAAAAATAATAATAATAAAAATGGATAACAGAAAACAAACAAACAAGGTAACAGCACATGGAATGTTGTTTTTAACAATTTATATCTACATTCAGGTGTTGCATAGCGCCTCTGTATGGACGAATCAGCTCTGTGTCTCTTGTAATCGAGAGGCACATTGTGGAATATTGACTGGCTTTAACAGCCTTAATTTGTTATCTCGGGCCCTAGCGTCTTATGAGAGAGCACGAAAATCCATCCCAAAGTCATATGACAGGACAACAAATGTGTTTTACTTTTGTGTAATTGAATCCCTCTTGATAAATGAAAGTCAAGTGTTGTCAAGACAGGCTCCTTAACTATTGTCATACGGTTCAAATATTAATGCATTTGAAGTCTGTGTTATTATGTTGAAGCGTCACTGATTTAATGGGGCATTGTTGGTTCCTATTTAGAAGTTCTGGAATAAAAACAATGGAGACTTGAATGATGAACTACTTTTGAGCACATCAAATGCAGATTTTGCTTATGTTTGAGTTAGATCTACAGTCTTGTGTAACTGTGTTGCCTTGACCTTCTCTTCCATTGCTGTTGAAAAAGAAACGTATTTGTGTTATTGGAGTGTTGTATCAATAGCACATTAGCATGGTGTTCAGGAAGATGGGGTGTAGAGCACAACATGTACAAGCTTGAAACAATGGGTGGGACCTGTTCAAGCCGGATGGGTTACATCTGAACCGGAGGGGAACCAGTGTATTGGGGAGGCATATGTGTAGAGTAGTTGAGGAATGTTTAAACTAGGGACTGGGGGGGCAGGG
>JAABNX020000008.1:17420295-17430511 GCA_015163995.2 Mormyrus lacerda | reverse complement strand
TAATAATAATAATAAATAATAATAATAATAATCATCTGTTGAAAAGGTTAAGTCATACTGTGGGTAGGGTGCTGTGCCTGTGATCAGAAGGTTGATGGCTCGAATCCCACGGTCAGCAAAGTAATTCCACCAGAGTCCTTGAACAACATTGAGAAATCTCAATTGCTGGCTGACCTGTTCGCATAAATGTATGTTGTTTAGGATAAAAATAGCGTATTGAATAAATGTAATATAGCATAATACTACATTGAAATTGCAGTATTACTGCTTATGTACGAATTGGCAAGTAGGTGACAAACATTACACTGTGCTTAAAACTACTAAAAAGCTTAAAAAAGCCCTTATGAATGATGTAAATTGGTGAAATTAATCCAGCTTTAATAATTACCTGTGAACCAGTTTTTTAATCTGGAATTTTATGGAGTTTAATTGCTTCCTTTAAGGTTGACGCTGGTATTCCTTTGCAGTTCAAAAATAATGCCGACCTCCACAGCATAGCACATAGTTTTTTTTTTTTTTTTTAATTAAATTACTTCCATTTTAATTTGCCTAACATCTTTGCTTTATTTCAAAGGAGCACAACAAACTTAACAGCAAAAGAATGTATTTATGTGGAATAAACTACACAGCTGATTGCCTCGAGCCAGCCACAAAGATGTCACAACAGGTTGCGGGCATAAATTTTGGCCACTGTACTATGGGCTCAAAGACCTTCACATGTAATTCATGACTCTGCACCCAATAAGGCTGGAACTCATCTTAACTCATCTGCTATAGTCTACTGCCCTTCTTGAAAATATATATACATGACCTTAGTAATGATATAACACTCTTGTGAGACAAGAGTCAAAAAAAAAATCCCAGTACTAACCTTCAATGTATTATAGTGATTTTAGTGGAAGGTTCTGGGAAGAAAATAATAATTTTATATAATGTTGTGAAAAATGACTGTCTGGGTACCTCATCCAAAGAAGCGCTGTCTGCTTACCGAAGGCAGAGTTCAATAAAATATGTGAACCTCTAAGGGAGATTAGTGGTTTCTTGAAGGAGACACTTTTCAGTAGTTAACTTCCTCTAAAGTTGCTACAAGTTTTTTTTTCTAGTGTTTTGGAAAAGTTTGTAATGAATAAAAATTTTATTGATGTCATAAACAGGTCTGCATAAATCTGCATAAACACTTTTGGGCAGTCTTAGACAACAGTGGCCTGGGTTTTGCAGTATTTGTTTGGTAAATAAAATCCTCTTAAAATCCAAGGATGATACAGAAGATCACTCTATTTTCCATAGCAATATCCACCCATTTATTTTCCATAACCAACTCATGCAGGGTCACGTTAACTGTAATTCAAATTTAATGAAGTTTTAAACTTCTGTTTTATTTACGTAACTTTATTTATGTGACTTTACCACTGTTTCTAAGTATTTATGAGGTAGAGGGTCACCGGTCTTACTAAATTTATATGGGAATTGAATAGCACATGGTTGCAGCTCTGGTGTGATAAGCCTCCGATTGCGCATGCAGGGACACACTGCTGCACAGTTTCTGCAAGTCCACAAAGTGCGTGTAGGCTGTGTTAGCATATTTACATAAACCCTAAAACAGCAGTGGAAGGGAGAAGAATTGGTCCACTTTGCCACAGCCAGGCCAGAATCTTGCTTCTTCTCCCCAAAATTCCTGCATTTGACAATCAGGCAATCAAGAAGCCAGGCATGGCCTTTCCAAAGAACATTGAGAACTGTGATCCAACTATAGCTGGGATTCAACCCCATTTTGTAATATTATGTACACCACCCCTGTTCGCCAAACTAGAGGCACCTTACTAGCCTTTCATGAGACACTAGAGAGACACATCAACCACATGACAAACAACAACGCCCAGTTTCTACAACATTTCTGGGGGATTTCACCAACCCATCTACAACCCTTCTACCAGGAAGGCATCTCACCCACACCCAGCCCCAGCTGCAGTGATTGCACGTACACTAATTTGTTATAATTAGTCATGCACCACAAAGTCATTATCCCTGCATAGAATTTTTTTCCCCAAGAGCTTCACATCAAGGATATTTGCACTGTCCACCGAAAAGCAACAGCACAGTTGGGCCAATATGAGTTCTGCTGCAGCACCACAGTTTAATATTAATCTGTGAAACAAATGTAAAAATAAAATCATTCTAGACATGGCTATCTCCTAAACGACTCTATGATGTTGCATTACATCAAAAAGAGTGTCTGGGATAAAATGTACAGCAAACATTTTGACATTCTGCCCGGAGAAACAAGAATAGCGTGGAAGGTGGGGGGTGAGAGAGGGATAGAGAGAGAGAGAGAGAGAGAGTGAGTGAGTGAAGGAAAAGAAGAATTGTCAGAAGTCTATTTAAAGAGCATTTAACAGCCACCGCAAATCCTTTTATATTTCTACCTCACTTCAAGGTGCATATCGTCCTGTTTCAAACAGATTAGTAGGAAATATGATCATTACAAAGTGCAAAGGATTATTATGTTACCCGTGGTTACTGGCAAATGGAGGGCACAGTTTCCTAGTTCCCAGAACTGAAGGTGCTGAAGCACATAGATCACTCTACATCACTGCGTTATAACGTAAAGATGATAGGGCAATTAAAGATAACACCCTGATTAGTGGCCCCTCTCTGGGCAGTTCAGCTTCGGATAAGGTAAGTGCCGGTGGTTTATTGTTGTCTGCGGGCAGTTTAAATGATTTTAAAGCGGCAATAATTTTGAAATCGGGACTGTCGACAAACAAGAGCAAGAGGCCCATTCGTCATGATGAAGTAGCTCTCGGTGTCTATAGGAGCACAGGATAGAAAATGAAAATAGGCACTTCCCCTTCTGGAAAATGTGAAATCGCCATTCCAGAGACGACAGGCATTAATACATTGACGTTTAAATTAAGTCCGGCTATTTCTCACACAATATAACTTTACGTAATATGGAATCGGAGTGCAGGCCATGTCATTCAAATGGAGCGACCGGCTATTTATATAGAACTCATGCATAGTGAGCTGTGGCCAGGAAGAAAAGACCCTGATTAGCAGCCCCTGGTCACGTCACCGCAGCTCATGTGGGCCACAGCAGCGGACCGTGGGGACCCCTAGATGAAGGAGCAGTTTTTTGCGAGGTGTGCCCCTTCACCTCTCAGCTGGCCCAGGGTCACAGGCCTCCTGGTTCTAGGACGGCAGGGGACAGGAGCTTTAAATTATTCACTTTAATCGTACAGCATCTGCCGGTGACAACAGAATAAACAAACACAGGAATGAAAAAACGGCGTCATGTAAAAGCGACACTCATTATCTGTCGATGGGCAATTCATTATGGTAATATGACTATCGACGTTCGACAGTGTAAAAATTCTGGGTACTCTGGTTAGTTTATATAAATTTTTATCTATGAAGATGTGTGGCGGTGAGAGTTCCAGCATTCCTGCAGTTTCAGCAGGACGTGTCAGGGAGATTGAGCCAGTCTTCAGGATGCTGCTCGGAAAGTATCCTGTCACCCTGGCATTTCACCATTTGCCGCCAAATTACCCGCTATTTTGCTGACACTAATGTCACTCGCAAAGAACAATGCCTCGCCCCCTCCCCTCCAAATGACCGGCTGCGGGACTCACTGGGGCATTTTCTCTTTTTTTACTTTCACTCTCATCCCTTACACAATCCGCCCCGCGAAAATGCATTCATCAGCATGAAATATCACCTGATACAATCATATCGATTTTTACCATGGACATGTAAACATCCTGTGGATGTTTTTTTCCAGTTTTTACCTGTACCTCGCATCGAGTCTGCTGGTATTGGCTTGTACAAGCAGCACCATTGTTGTACCACTGAGAAACCACCAATATATAATTACAATTTATTTCACAATTTGTTTCATTCAGTTCCACCTCAAAAACATCTGTATGCCTCATTCAACATTAATAATGTAGTGTTTTTATTCTTTGTGCATTCTTAATTTGTATTTAGTTCAGATAGAGCAGGTAATAATAATCTGTAAAGGTGCATTGTTATAAAATCCCTTTAGTAAAACTCCTGTCGTAAAATTTCATAAGCATAAATTACAGTGCTGCACACAATGTTTTTATGTATATTAAATTGTCTGTGTCTAAATCGATCAATCCATGAGGCTCTGCGCAGTGTAACAATTCACATTATGGCTGCAGCTGTTTATACAATGGCTCCAATTTATCAGGGCTGTTTATCCCGGGGTGCAATTTACAGCCGTTTTGTGAAATGAAGATATACGAGTAATGCTGGGAAACTATCACTGAAGGACAGGGGCGCAGCCTGATGATGTTCTGATCTGAGGCCTTTATCCACACAAAAGCCCACGATCCTTCACAGCAGCCTTTCCAACAACCAGTCTCACCTCGGCGAAACGCGACAGGAGTGTCATCAGAGTATTGTCACATGGGTCTCATAACAGTGACTCTCAAACGTTTTGTCTGGAGACCCTCAAAAGAAACATTGCTCAGTTGTTGCAAACCCCTTTCAATATGATTAAATTAGGGGTGGGGTCCCCACGATAACATATCAATGCGTTTCCTGATAGGTTGCTACCGATAGCATTTGCAGAACAGAGGATGTTGGCACCAGAAATAAAGCTTTTTTTATTAGAATCCCGTGACCCCTCCTGCTTATTTAGCAAACACCACTGCCATATAAGACTTGTGGTCCAGACCACAAGTTGGCAACTCCCAGCTTTACAAGTACCCTGAAGACCGCCTCCTCTTAGAAGCCATACTCTACGTCATTACAGCATCCAGGCTAAATTCATTTTTGTAGCACACAATAAAATATCCAAATGAGGCTGCATTACTTTGAACGTAGCATGTTATATCGAGAGCTTTCAGGAAACAATTTCTGCCCTGGCACAACATGAAATGTGCACTTTCTGTTTTCTGCAAGCTGCTCTCAGTCCCTTTGAAGGGACGGCAAACTGAAGGCACACACACACACACACACACGCCACACGTGCACATGTGAAAAGAAAGGAATGACGTTTAAATAGCTCTGGGCGTCTTTAGCAGCCACACAATGCTGCTCTTTTTGATTGAGTTTTGAAGTGGGGGTTGAAACATTAGTTTGATCTGGGCCCAATCAGCTTAGCTAAACCTGTGGCCCAGGCAGTTTATCGTCAATAAACACGCTAAGCAAGAGGACACATATTGTAGCAAGCCGAATTGGTGACCTGATGTCTTTAAGTTTACGGTTCGGTGATTTTACAAAGAGTAGCCCATACGCATAAGCAGATCCCTTGGTAGACTAGTTTAACAAAAGTTGTGTTAGAGAAATATCGATATTAATACAAGATCAATCAAATACTGACACATTCATCAGGAGTACATTTATACATGGGAAAGTCTATTAAAAGTTTGATTGCTATAAAATACAACTAAGATCAGACCTTCTAGGCATAACAGAACTCTTACACTCACCGGCCACTTTATTGAGTATACCTTGTTATACCAGGTTGGACCCACTTTTGCTTTCAGAACTGCCTTACTTTTTGTGGAGTCGATTCCACAAGGTACTTGAAACATTCCTCAGAACCTTTGGTTCATGTTGAGATGATGGCATCACACAGTTTCTGCAGATTTGTCAGCTGCCCCTTCATGATGTGAATCTGCTAGTGCACCACATCTGATAGGTGTTCAATTGGATTGGGATCTGGTGACTGTGGAGGCCATTTTAGTACAATTAACTCATTGTTATGTTAAAAAAAAAAAAAAGACTGAGACGATATGAGCTTTGCAACATGGTGTGTTATCCTGCTGGAATTAACCATTAGAAACTGGGAACCCTGCGGTCATAGAGGGATGGACATGGACAGCAATAGTACTCAGGTAGGCTAAGACACTTAAACGATGCTCAATTGGTACTAAAGACCCCAAAGTATGCAAAGGAAATACCCCCCACACTATTCCATGACCCCCACCAGCCGGAATAGCTGATACAAGGCAGGATGGATCCATGCTTTCATGTAGTTTACACTAAATTCTGACCCCACCATCTGATTGTCATCGCAGAAATCAAAAATCAACTGACCAGGACAATCTTCCATTGTCCAGTTTCAGTGAGCCCATATCCACTGTAGCCTCAATTTCCAGCTCTTAGCTGACAGGAGTGGCATCTGGTGTGGTCTTCTACTGTAGCCCATCTGCTTCAAGTTCTTGTGCATTATTCTGCATACCTTGAAAGTAACAAGTGGTCTTGCCATTCTTCGCCAACCTCTGCCATCAACACAACATTTTCACCCAGACAACCGCCACTCACTGCACATTCTCTTCTTTTTTGACCCATTCTCTGCTGTACATGAAAATCCCAGATTATAAGCAGCTTCTCAAATACTCATACCAGCCTATCTGGCGCCAACAAGCATGCCACGTTCAAAGTTACTTAAATCACACTTCTTCCCCATTATGGTGTTTGATGTGAACATTAACTGAAACTCTTGACCTGTGTCTGAATGATTTTTTATTGCAAAATTTTATTTCATTGTGCTGCTGACATATGATTAGCTGATTAGGTATTTGCTTCAACAAGCAGTTGAACAGATGTACCTAATAAAGTGACCAGCAAGCGTATATTTGTCATTCCTAAATGATGTTAAAGAACAAATCATAAGAACAAGAAACTTCTAGTAGGAAATAGCATTAAAAGAGCAAACAAATGAGCCCAAATAAATGATTTTGCTTGACTAAAAGTTTTAAGCATAACAGCACGAAACAAAATGCTAACACTTTGCTTCTTTCTGGTGACCTACAGTTACAATGCATGCTTTATCTATAGTTTGCAAAAAGAAAATAGTTCACCTTAAAGAGAAAACCAGATGGAATATCCCAGAAAAGAAATCCTACTCATTAAGCTGTTAGCCAAGTGTAGCCAGCCAGGCACCTCACTGTTGACCTATGAAGCTGACAGACGTCTGCTTTTCTTAGACACCTCATATATCACCAGCTCCTAGGTGATAGAGGCTCTGCTGGCAAGAAGCGGCAGAGGTTCTGAACTCATGTGGATTAATTAATTACCCCGGCGAAAAATGTTAAGAAGGTCGTATTCCGCTAGAAAATGTCAGAGCCGGCTACTAAAAGACTTTTTTGTCAACATTGTACCTGAGTGTAATGTTTCAGTGTTTCCGCAGAGCGAGGTCCTATCAAAAGTCGTGCCTGACCTCCCTCACACTGCAGCCACGTCCCCTGTGATTCCCTGGCTGAAGCATAAACATAAATCAAAGACAAAAAAAAAAAAGTACTTTGGCACATATAAATGCTTCAGACAGATGTACTTTCAAGAGGTCAGCACACAAGTTCTAAGACCCAGCAAAGCAAACTGTTCACACAGGTAAAATTACAGAAATTACAATTCCTTCTGTCTCGAACGCTTATACTTTGTACAGGAGATTAAAGATAAGATCTTCAAGTGTGATACTGGAATATATAGACTTTTTTCTTTACACTTTTATGTTGATTCAAATGAGGGTGATCTTCTCAAAACCATCCAGACAACCATATCTGAAGCTATACTTTCTTAAACTACACATGCAGAGATTTTCATGTGAATTAAAAATAAGAAGAAAAGGATAGTAAGATTATAAAATATACTTTGAGAATCAAACATGTGTCATAAAGACAGAAATACATTGAGAATGGGTTCCCCCTCCCCTGAATATTTTCCATGAATGCTCCTTTATATGAGCTTACAGATTGGTTGAACATGTGCGGATACCCCCCCCTACCTCCTCTTGCAGCACACATGTTCTAAGGAACAGAGAGCACGCACTGCAGAACCAGGATGGGGCTTGTGGGGGTGTGGGGGGCCGAGTCTTTGAGAAAACATCTGTACGCTGCGTGTGTGGTAGATACTGGGGCCGCCAGATCGGCATGGCAGAGCCTGATCCCAGCTAAAGCAAACATTTTCAAGGGGCATGTTTTCCTCCCATGGTTGATGTGGTTGGGGATGAGCCGGGTTGTGGAGGAGGGTGTGTGGCTTCATCAGGGGTGTTCTAGGAGCAAAAAGAGGTCAGACGGATTCGGTGGGGCCAGATCCAGTCTTGGTGGCGTCTTCTGGAACTATTATTTCGTTTTATTTGAGAACATCTATTGTTTTTCACGGTCTCCCCGGCAATTTGGCTTTTCTAGCAAGTTCTCCCTTACTGCTGCGTACGTGCTTTGGGAGCAAGCTCAGGACAGGAGGGCGACTCTTCCTGCACACTGCACATCCCCCTACTGAGTAAGGCTATGCCTGCGGTCACCCCTGCATCAGGAGACCTTCTAAGCCCCGCCTCTCTGCATGTGGTCATCCAGGCTGATGGCCAATCAGCTGCCAGTTGCTCTCTTTCAGCGTGACAAGGACACGCGTTCTAATGTGGTCTGGGAGTGACCCAGGGCATACAAACAGGGGAAAAAAATGGGGAGTGTGTCAGGGGGATAAATACAGGTGGGGCAGTGGGACTACAGTGAGTACGCATACATGCTGGGAGAGTCCATCACCTGTAAACACAGAGCAACGTGGGCAAAACTATTTTTATCACATCAATAAAAAAAATGTCCACGGTGTCTTTGTTGAGGTTTGTGTATTAAAATCAAATGACCTATTCTTTATTTGCATGACTCTCAAAGAGAAATGTGAGACCCCCATACATTTCGAACTTAAACTCATGACAAAAAATTTTGGTTACAAGAAACTGTTTTTCCTGTAATATATTTTTTTTGGCAACTGCATTTAAGTGATCACTAAAAATCTGTTTAAACTGATCTAGTTCCTTCAAAATATGTCAAGGGGGAAGGAACAGTACTGGGCTTAAGAAAAAACGCAAAGATGCCGAGAAACAAAACGGTGCTGTAATAAATCATCATGTCATGGTCTAGCTAACTATGTTTTTTTTTTTTGGCCAGGTTATTGCAAACTACCTCAGCAATCAACATTCAATATGCTAACGTGGGGCGTGCTAGTGAGTAATGACTCTAAACTTTCATTTAATTAGCACTCCTTTTCTCCCCAAAACCGCAATAGCACAGGAAGTTAGAGGGTTAGACTTAGAGATAGAATTCGAGCAAGCATTGCTAACACTTTACTTAAAGCAGCCAGCATAATGCATTATAGATACCTTCATAATGCATTATAATGCATTCATGAAGTATTATAAACACAGCTATAATTCTAAAAAGGAATAACACATCATAGGCATGTTTATTATGCATTCTGAATGCTATATGAAGCTCTCATCTATAATGCACTATACTGTAAATACCTTTATGATCCCTTGTAATAATCAATATAAGCATTGTACTGCTTTGTACTGCATTATGAATGTAACCTGTGCATCATAGATGAAAGCCTCTTAAAGCAATCATAATACATTATAAACATGGCAATAATGTGTTATGCCTTTTGATAAATATTTATAGTGGGGTGTATAATACTGGATGAATGCATTATAATGCATCATGAAGGTATCTATAATGCATTATAATGCATCATGAAGGTATCTATAATGCATTATAATGCATCATGAAGGTATCTATAATGCATTATAAAAGGGGGTCTCATAGAAAGTGCTGCCAAGCTTTCATAGACCTGACCACAGCTTTGATTTTGAGATGTGGCCTGACTTTCTCTGCCCAGGTGAAAAACCGAGACGTTTGTACATGGAGAAGAGCAGGAGACAATCCTGAGCGAAGCATTGAGGTTTGAATTGGATGTGAAAACGCTTGCTTTGCGCTTTCATTGGACAGGTCTGAGGCGGAATGGGGCACAAAAGCGGCCGTAAACAAAGCCTGCTTTCTCCAAGCTGCCGCTCCCAGAGCTGAGCTCCTCCCCACCATGACAAGACAAACCTTAGGATGGGTCCTTGTACTCTGCCTCTGCGCCCAGTGCGCCCAGCTGTTTGCACTCCAGCGGCACTGAGTGATGGGCAGGCGTGGGGGCTGCCAAAACAGGCCGGTCAAGGTGGGCTGAGTTATTACAGCGGAGATTCACGCTGGGGATGAGACAGCTGGCATCACGCCATCTTGACCTAGCAAAATGAAGGAAAAAAAAGCACCAGAAGATCTATCCATCCATCCATCCGTCCATTTTCAGACCTAATGACACCCATGTTAAATACTTTGTTGATAGACAGATAGATAGATGATAGATAGATAGATAGATAGATAGATAGATAGATAGATGATAGATAGATAGATAGATAGATAGA
>JAABNX020000008.1:17392238-17405771 GCA_015163995.2 Mormyrus lacerda | reverse complement strand
GTCAGGGGAGTAGTTTTTGTCCACTGCCAAGGTCTATGAATGTATGGAAAGTGCAATATCCCAGGATTCAAATCTCTCAAGCACAACAACCTGATTTACAGACCCGGACATGTTGAAATTGTGGGCACTGAGAAAGATGTGGGCTAAAGCATGAACACTTTGCCTTGAAATTACAGGGCACCATTGGAGACGCGCTGGCCGCAGTGCGCTGGCCCTTTAATGACCATGCTGAGATCATAAAGAGGAAGGCTGAAGTGATGGATCAGACTTGCTTCCAGACATGTGTTGAAAACATCGCTGAAGGTCTGCCAAGTTCTTCCGAGGTCATGTTTTACTTTTCAACAACAAGCGTCTCAGTTCCCATTCACAGTCTAAAAAGCATGAAAAAGCTCATGAATTATTAAACAGATGTATTATGGACTTTCTGAAATTTGCACGGTGTACTGTTTTTGCACTTCTCTTGTTTTGCACTATATGTATGTTTCATCTGCACTTTACATACTTCACTGCTGAATGCACCATAACATCCCCCTAGATCAGTAAAGTTCATCTTTTCTCATCTTAGATAAATTATTATTAATTTTGTTCCTATGAAATTCTGGTGTTTTTTTCCTGTCCCATATATGGCTCTGGGGAAAATCAAGAGACTACAGCAAAATGTTTAATTTCTCTCATTACACTCATTTCTCAATTTATGTCCATGTGACTGTGTAAAATGTACATTTTTTTGGAAGCTTCTCATTGATGAAGGGCTTCTTCCTTGCTTTATAGGTTTTCGGTCCTGCTTCTAAGAGCCTCTTATGAATTGTCCTACTGTAGCAGTGCACTTCTCACCACTTAATGTTTCCCATTCTTTTTGAAGGTCACTCGAGGTCATCCTCCGATTTATGAGGCACTGCCAAATAAGTTGACAGTCATCTCTGGCATTTGAAAGTTGCTTCTGCCCTCTGGCTGGTTTCTGGTCATTCCCAGTGTCTCCTGCTTCACCTTGTTCCTGTGTACTGGTGTCTTAGAAACTTTGAGCTGGAAGCAGTCTGCCTCGCAGTGTAGCAGAACCAGGATTAAATCAGGATTTAAAAACGCAAATATATAAAATATATAGAGTGGTCTCTTAATTTTTTCCAAAACTGTAGGCTAAGGATCATTACGATTTTATGATATGTGGTCACTAGGGCAGACAAGGCAATCAGTAATAAAATAAGATGCACTGCAACCAATAACGTGTTTGTGATCCCAACTATGATGCTTTGAGATACATAACATTGCAATTAAGACAGTGCTCCACTAACTTCAAGTCAATGAGAGAGATTACAGTGATCTCTGTGAAGGTAATCTATGTGTAATCATTACTGTATAAATAATTATACTAATAAATTAGCTTTAAAACAACAACATGAATAACAAATCAATATTGTAATGACTGATTCATAGAGCAGATTTCAGGTAACAAGGGGATCCTTATTACAAGCTAAACTCCAAAAAACAAGAAACGGACTATGACACAAGGGGTTAAAACATGGCCAGGTAGGAAAAAACAAAACTAACAAGTGCTAGAACTATACTCAAGGAAATACATAACCACAGGCACTGGGAGGTAGCACATACAAGACCTAACATGCTAACATCTGCATCAACACGCAGGCAACAAATGTGCAACGACTGACATAACAGGGCAAGGGCAGGCACATATATCCACAAGTATTGATAGCAAGAGAAGGAACAGGTGTGGGTAGTTAACAATCACTACACACTCAAACACTAGGAGACACCAGAAACAAGGGTAACAGAACATTACTACAAACCAGATACAAATATAGATAACTACAAAAATACAAATACGAGGACCAGTACAGAAATACATAAATAACAAGGGTATACAAAACATTGTTTGTAAATACTACTAGATTTCCAGGATGACTGAAGCATCAAAAGCCATGACAAAAGAAATGGTTTGATCTCGGTTCCCACTTTAGCCCTGTCAGACATGCAGTGGCAAAGGGAGCAGGCAAAACACTTGGAACAGAAAGCTAAAGCATAAGGAAACACGGGGAAAACAGGATGGCCAGTGATACCTGCTGGCAAGATGCGGAAAAGACAGACATGGCAGGGACTGATCCTGACAAATATGCCTGTTTCATTAGAATTGTTTGAAAAAATATTTAGATGGCTGTCCTTCAGTTCAAGTTCTGTCGGAAGTTAGCTAATAAAGTTTTAGCATCAACTGGTATTTATAAAGGATTTTGTTTGCTAATCTTTAAAAAATCCCAGTTAATGCTAATAAAAGACTTAATGAGCATGCCAATATTACTTAATTGCCAAGACAAATTGGAGAAAACTGTTTATGACAACGTACAACAATCTGTTAATCCTTAAAATTTTTGTATTAACATACCTCAAAAGAAAGTGCTTAATTAATTTATTATCCATTATTGTATGCAGACAGAAAGATATTTTTTTCTTCTGCTGCTTTTAGCTATGAATTAATGCAATTATCTTGCAACCATGTCATTACTTCCAGTTCCTTAACCACTCTGCCATCTGCTATCCTGTTTATTGGGAGTAATTTATCAACTTATCACAAGTGCCAGATTGTCCTGCTTCACAATCTGTGTTTATGTTAAGTACACGCCAGATTACTGTTCAACAGGGACCGAATTTACAAAATAACTGGCAAAAAAGTGAATAATGCTAATTTACAAAGTCTGCCCATCAGAATCTGGTCTTATCTTTCATATGGGAAGGCACCAGGTGGTTCCTGAATCAGGTGACCAAAGGGTTTGGATCCAAATCTTAGCTGGTATTGCTGTTGAACCCTTTAGCCATGCACTTGAAATGCAATTGAAATTCTTCATTCTATTAACCATAAAAAAATTTAAGATGCTTTGGATAAATGACTCAGGCAAAGCAAATTCCAGCATTCACCATTTTCACCATTTTCACCATTTTCACCCAAATTAGTTTTTCTCCCTTCCTGCTCCAGGTAGGGCACCAAAAACCTGGATAGATAAGCACCAACCAGCATTTTTTTTAACCCTTGTATTATTCTTTTCTGTCAAGCAGCGCCTTTACAAATCGATGATGGCTATGCTTTGAGGTGACATCATATCTTCCGCGCCTTATGCGTAACTTCTCTGCATAAAAAAAAGTGCTGTTTGATCTTTCTGCGCTGCCTCTGCTGCCTCCCAGTTTATTGGAGATTAAAGGCCGGCAGTGTCTGACATTGCATAGCTTTGGCATCTGCCGTCTGCCGGCACTCTTGCTGTTTTCGTACATGCATTTCATCTGTACTGATATTTACATACCTTCCATTTGACTCATCAGATCCAAATCAGATAACTGAAACACGTTAATTCTCCCCCCCCCCCCTTAGCCATCATTATTCTTGACCCTAACCTGTCATCTTTCCACAGAACTGCATTATTTAAAGGTACACCACTACAGTGCACCACCTCATAAACATGCATTGTAACAACAAGCTGTTTTTTTATCTTCTATGTCCATGGATTAGGCAGCACATCTTCAGTCTTAATGATAATTGAAAAGCAAATTTCCAAAACTGACTCAGTCCTTGAGATGCGTTTCCAAAAAAAATTCTATGGACTTCTTGTGGCTTGTGAGTTTTGGATGTTTATCGGGTTCTGAATTGGATCACATGAGGACTGAAGGAGTTTTGGTTCCCAATACTGTACCATGTGATGATGAAGCCTGACTTTAGGTCATTGGCAGTCTCATCTCAAAAACAATTTAAAAAATGTTTTGGAAACTTGCACTTCAGTTGTGTTTTTGATGAGTACGTGAGGATTTTAGCACACTAACTCAACTGCATGGTAGGAAAAAGCAGTTATGCCTGGTACATAAATTTCATATTCTTTCCAGTAGCCATTAACATAGATCAGTATCCAGCTTCCTAAACATATATATGTTCTATAATTCTGTCATTTTAGGAAATGCAAATCATAACAAAGCCACTAAATCTGAAAACCTTACACTTCTTCAAAACACTTCCTTATGCTTCCCACAATTCCCAGAGCTTCATTTATTTGATGTTCAGCGATTGTCTGCCCTATAAATTCTATTTATTCTGTCATTCTCATAGTTTTGTCTTAATGCGATGGCTCAACTTGCTGTTTGTTTAACCCACTAGGAATTAAAGTTCATTGGTCAGCTATTCCTGTATTGTATACATCATTCTGTATAGAATTCATCCCATGTGTACTTTATAAGCATCTGACATGCCCTCACTTCATTTGTGGGGAAAATGCTGACAATATTTTGGAGGGAAAGTATAGATTGTCTGGGCTCAAGTGAGAAAGAGAAAGACTCCCCAGCTTTCCACATCCTGGTTTATTTTTAGTTTGCTTTACATTGCTTGGCCAGCAAATACAATGAACCAAGGTAACCAAGTGAAATGTATCGTTCGCAAATTGGTTTTTGGTGACGCTGGAAGCCGCGGGGTAACGGCTAATGAAATCTACAGCCACAGCAGAGTTTCAAGTGTGACAGTAATGCCAGAAACGTCACTAACATTCAATAAAAATCCATACAGTACAAGCCCACCTTTCATTCATTTCCATTCCTTTCAAGTTTTATTTAGGTTCCACCATAAAAAAATGTGAAATTTCAGTTCCAAATTTTAGCCAATATCTCCAAAAGCTTTAAAAGTCCCATCACACCACAAATTTATAATTACATAATGCTTTACTCATTTAGTCATGTGAAATAAAAAGCTTAGGTGCATCCACAATCAAAAACCAAACACGTCACAGGAGATGTACGGTCTGGAGTAGGTTTGCTATTTTTGGGGCCCAACTGAAAAAGCCACTGAAAAGGTCACCCACCCCCCTCTGGTGTCACTTCCGGGGCACCAACCCCCTCAGGTGTATCAAATAAATAGCTAGTCAGAAGGCCATAGCTAGCTTGCGGGTTAGCAGAACATGCTCCTAAATAAGGAACGCATATTTAATATTTAGTGTAGTGACAGTTTGTGGCCAACGGAGGGAGGCCCAAAACCTCAAGGGGCCCTGAGTGATGGTACTGTAAACACTGCCATGACTCCTCCCCCCCCAGGAATGGAGGCATCCTCTATCTCTATTCCTCCCCTATCTCCCTAATCAGCAGTGACTCCACCACTCCGGTGACTCTTAAGCTTTCGGAGTCTCTAAGAAGCCTTCTTCTCACTCCTTGCTAATTATACCATCTTCTGCCAAAGGTCATAGTCAAGCCACCCTTTGCACCACGCTCTCACCAGAGCCTATGCTGAAATTAAACAGGGGTGGGGCGAGATCTGATGATTCGGGGCTTCTGTCAAGGTGCCTCACGCACATCGTGTCCCCTTTAATGGGACAATTACACTGCTCGGTGCCCAGAATAAACACATATACACATACACACACATTCGGAAAGTGGCTTCTGTCGGGGTTTCGGTTGACTGTCAAACCCACCTGTTTAGTAGTGCTGTCATAGTCTTTCATTATCTGAAGTGGCCAGGCAGAAACATCCAGTCATGATAACAGGATGTTACCGCACATTCCAATTTTTGTGTTAATGTGGCTTAAAAATATCCATTTTTATATGGGCTCTGCTGTTCAATGGCCGCTTACACATACTGTAACGATGAAGGTGCTTGATAGAAACCAGTTTATTTACTTTTCTTCATCCTGCTTTTTCCTAGGTTTATGATTCCTAAACCTATTCTTTATTTTTAAGGATTGTAATTCATTGCATGAAATGAACAGGCAAGTTGTTTGAAAAAGCTGGACAGAAAGCTGGTGAAAACAGTACTCAAATAGCCAGGGGCTTATATGAATATTGTCACAATTGATTACAAATTAATTGACGGTTGTTTCGATGTGTTTGCTTGCAATTGCATTGAATCTCAAGCACTTTCTGTTAAGTGTATGCTTGCGTAAAGTAGGGCTTTATACAATACTGACCTCAGATTCAGTGAATGATACATATGACTCATTAAAACACATGCTGACCAAGGCAAACTACCCAGTAGGGCAGCTTAAAAAGCAATTGATAAAGAATTAAAAAACTATTAAAAATAAACATTAATCATCAAGTCAATCTGATAATTGTAAATATTTTATATAGCGCTTCTGCTGAAGCTGCCAGAATTTTCTGAATAAAACTGAAAAACTGGAAAATCGTTAAACAAGAACATAAATTATGCAAATTACAAATAAAAACAACTGCAGGTGTATTGAATAAAATGGCTTTAAATACGTAAAATCATGTATTAAATAGCTCAGAGTGGGAGGCAGAGAGGTTCAGGCAGTACCACTGATGCTTCACACCTCCAAGGACAAGCAGTTAGGATAAGTGGTATTTATAAATTGCCCCCAGCTTTCTCTCCAGCCATGTTACCATTGCCACCTGTGATAGGTTCTAGACCCACCCCAACCCCAACTATGATAACCACTTAAAAGACGGATGGGAGGATGGATGGATACAATAAAAGACATTTGTATTCAGATTTTCAAGGAACTTTGGAAAAACAATTGATCAGCGCACTACTACAGCAGTTCGAAAGGACGCGGTGGAGGCAAATCTGTTTTCTAAACTAAGCAAGTGGATCCCATTGGTAACTAGGGAAGGCGTTCAAGAATAAGGTCAAGGATACGGCCAGTAAACCATAGTGGAATGAGAAAACTCCAGAACCTGAAGGCATAGGAGATTTAAAGAGCATTTCCATAACCTGACCCCCGGGGGGTAGCAGCTGACTGCTTCGTGCCTGACCTCCCCAGGGCGCAAACTGATATTTCACCTTCTGGTGTCCGGTGGAGTGGCATACTGCACTGACCGCGGCTTGGATTGAGGCAGATTCTCAGGAGTATCCTGCAGGGAGGAATATGGACAATGAAGAGCGGGGAGGTGGCAGAGATATACTCAACGTGCATGCTGAGGAGATAGGTAAGCAGCACACAGATATCAGCAGATAAGGGCACGGAGAAGCAGGGGAGGCCTTACAAACCGCCTTGACAATTTAATATCTCACCGCTGGTAACATTTTAGCTTGTGCACTGTAGCGAAATGTTGTGGCTCCAAACTTCCAGCCAGTGTCTGCTCTTAAATCAGCACTAGCATTAAAGCAGTCACTACGACCGACCATCTATATCCCCCTCCAGACTTTGTGTATTTGGATTAAGCCCCCTTTGACTCCCTTTTGTTTGTACCTAAAGCCATTTAGCACTTTTAACCTGCCCTTGTACGGCTATGTGTCGCGCCCAGCAATCCTCACCGTCTCTCTCCGCTTGTTGAACTCCTTTATCTTGCTGACGTAATGTACACACGGAGGCATCTACATAAAAGCCTAAATCCTTTCTTTAAAAGCTGCAGATGTTATCTCTCTCCTATCAGCTCCATTTATTGCCTGCAGTATCCTCTCTCTCTTTACTGAATGAATCACTTTGTGCTTGACCTTGCTGCATTCCATCTGCTTAGAGTCTGTTCGCTCCATAATTCCGTTTAGATCATTTTAGTAACTCTTCAGCAGTACCGGCTTATTTAGATTTTTTTTTTTGTTTCAGATATAATTAAGGTGTTAAATATGCCAGAATCATTGCCATTTATGTAGATTAGAGTAACTGTCCCAGCACAGAGCCATGTGGTACACCACTAATTACAATGGCCCATCTAGATGTTTCATTTTTTTAAATGACACATTGTTTCTTGTCTGAAAGTCAGTTCTGTATGCATGCAAGCACACGGTCGTGGTCTTATACAGCCATCCATTTGTGTTCTTACTGCTTACCCTGGTCAGGGTCACGGGAGGGGGGGGGGCTGAGGTCTATCCAAGGCAGCACAAGGTCTAGGGACATTGCAGAGGATGCAAGTAGTTTATTATAAAGTCTAAGTATATCATAAAGCTTTTATACCCTACACAGCATTTGCTGCAACCTCAAATGGATCTATTGAATTAGTTGGGTGAGCTCTCCCTCTCCTCGATGTAGACCGAATACCACAACATCTCGTATTTTTTACCAAATGATCTGCAATCATGACCTGAATAACAGCCTCCGTAACTTTACTTGTCATCTGGCAAAATCATTAATATTGCCAGGACTGGATCTTTACCCTGCAACTTCCAATCTGCAGATCTATTCTGATCTCTAAAGATTTCCAAACTAAGCTAAACAGCAGCATACAAAAAAATAACCCTGTCTCTCCCACTGCCGGGATAATGCCGTAATACCCTGAGATTTATCGGTTTAAGATAAACCCTGGCCGACAGTAAGGAGGTTTAGGACCAAGGCACAGGAGAGTGGGTTTAAGCAAAACCAAACATTATTAACAGAAGCCAAACAGAAAAAGGAACTGTGGCCCCTTTAACAGGCCATCCCAAAAATGGCGAAAAAACTAAAGCAAACCGTAAAACAAAAGACAGAAAACGAAACAGTCCAGCATGCAAAACCACTTACTGCCGTTTCCCATGTTTTTCTGCTCATCTCTTCTATGCTATGCTAAATATCTATGGAAAATCATCTCCCACAAATCTATCTCCTGGTTCCAATTCTCACTGTTTGCGTTCCGAAACTTTTTTTTTTCCCCTAAATGAGCACAAAAAAAAATTATATCAAGGTCCACCATACTGCAGTCACAGTCTGCCATCTTCCGTATTATGTCTTGATTATCGCCAGATAATTTTATTGCCTCTGGTAGGAGACTTCCAGATGTTACGTTATGCAGTTGGTTCAGCAAATCCAGCCACACGCATATATTTCATATAATACTTTGCCCTGGTATCCTACCTCAAAGAAAGGGGAGATTGAACTTACTCATTACTGGTATCTCACACAAGCTGCACATTTTTCTGATCTCATTATCTGCTCAGCTACACCCAGTATCTGAGTCTGACAGGCTACAGTTATTTCAGCCAAACACCCTCAGCAGTATCAATCTGATAATAAGATAATAGCGAATGATCCAATAATAGGACACTAAATTAATTACCCTAAAATGCATTTCGCATGTATACTCCAAGGCGACTCCCTTCTTGATTAGTCTATGCCATAATCATTTACTCATTCCTGTTTTTGATTTCTGGTCATTTCCTGGTTGCCTTTAGAACATCATTGTGAACTTAAATTTAATTCCAAAAATGTCTTACTCATTACCGTAATTGCACATCTCAAACCTGCCTCCCCATTAGTATCCTCCCCTAGTATCCAGCTGTAAACATTTAGACCCCCCCCCCCCACACACACACACACACACACACACTACTGTAATTCTGATGTGTTCCAAGTT
The DNA here is from genome assembly GCA_015163995.2 of Mormyrus lacerda. Taxonomy (NCBI): domain Eukaryota; kingdom Metazoa; phylum Chordata; class Actinopteri; order Osteoglossiformes; family Mormyridae; genus Mormyrus; species Mormyrus lacerda. The sequence goes on along the minus strand of JAABNX020000008.1, from coordinate 17,396,519 downwards.
GAGCCTGTCGAGGGGCGTGTCCAGGGGCGTGTCCAGGGGCTGGGCATATACAGGGGTATTGGCCAAAGGGGTAAAAACCAGCTGAAAGCTGATTGGCCACTGGAGTGCCCCCTCCCCTGTCACTCACCAATTTAAAACACAACAATGACAATGTTGGCTCCTCTCTATGAGTTATGGCCCCTCTTATGCCCTCAACTTTAAAAAAAAATCCTAGAATTGCCTCTGCTCCTGTTCCAGATGGTCTCCTAGTGCCCCCTAAACTCCCTTCTATGCTAAGACTTTAGCTGCACATTTAATCTCCTTAAGCTTTATAGTCTCCTTGAGCACAGAGCTCCTGAAAAGAATACTTCTTTGGGTCTGCAGGCTAGTTCCCACAAAACATAGTATTTCATTGTATCTGCTGTGACAATAAGGGCATTTTATTTGAACAGTCAGCCTGCTGATTAGTCATTAGTAGTCTTATCACTGTCGGGACTTCGATCAAGGCCCTTAACGGCAACTGCTACAAGGGTGCAGCACATGGGTCCGGACCCAGAACCATGGCCCCTAAAACTGTCTGTCTCCTGGAGAGCAAGATGGGACATGCAAAAAAACAAAGAATTCTTTGTACCAATGGCAAATAAAGTATATCCAGGCTTATCGAATTTATCCCATAATCCACTGTGGATTGTATCACGTTCCCTTAGATCTTACAGGTGACTTATGCAGCACCTCACAGATCACAACTCATGTGTATGCAGTATTCAGTAAGCTTAATATTTAATACATACCAACTAGTCACATATCATCTGCTAATCAAAAATTTTAGAGCCAAAAGAACTCTGGCTATGAGAAGCTTGATCTGTGCACCTCTGTGCTTGAGAAACTGTGCAAAACATGCAGTGCATTTATTAAAATTATTAAGGATGACTCCCAGCATATATTTAAGGGGCTTCGGTGGGAGAATGTATTTGGACACTCCTTAAGTATGTCTGATATTTCAAGTGTCCGCACACATTTAATCTTTCCAGTAAAAAGCCTGCTAGGATTCAGCATTCGTTGCTTGAATTGACTTTGTTACTTATTTTCATCTCTGTCAAGAAACAAGAGTTCTAGTGACAGACTCGGTATGAAATATTGCCTGATCTATTGCCAAAGCAATGGCAAACGCACTGGGCAGTTTTGGGTTCAATTTTCACCTGTCATTCTATTGTCTTTCACTACATCCACTCGGCTCCTTGCCAACACTTTTGCTTCAGCACGTCTTCATGTTAACAGATTAGACTTTGCTGGAAGTGAAGGCAATAAATTAGTGTTCACTGAAACAGATTCTGAGTGAGCTGAATCAATCGACCTGATGTTTTTTGAAGTGTTCTTTGACAGTTCTCATTGGTGAAAGAAAGAAAGAAAGAAAGATTATTTTTCTGTTTGAATGTGCGAAAAGTGACCTGATGATCAGAGCATGCGTGCGTGTGTGTGTGCATGTGTGTGTGTTTGTGTCGTTGTGTTTTTCGAGTCCAGCAAATGGCTTATGGGAAAAACGCATTGCCATCAAACTGACAACACTGACCATGTGACACCCACTAGTAGAACCTATCACAGAGTTAGAAAAAAACACTTAGATCTACCACAAAATAGAACAATTATTTTACGGGGGACAAACATAACGGCGAAAAGAAAACCAAAGTTGACGTTTTCCAAAAGATGCCTCTTACTGACCTAAGAGCGGCTTGGAAATTGCTGCAAGCCGCCACGGGTGACAAGTTCAGTCACGGGGAAAGAAACACCAAGCGCCCAGGTCCAGGAACGCTTTGAGCAGAACATTGCTGGAGGAAAAGGTGTCTGAGGTTACTGCAAACTGGACACCAGGTGTCAGAAGAGACCCTGCTTTACCTATCACTTCATTAAATATGCCCAATTACACACATACCTCAGTATTCAATTGTCTGTTATGCAATATGATCTATGTTATGCAAATTAGCATTGAATTACTTAAAATAATTGAGAGCATACCTACTTAGAGGACTAATACTAACATTTTATAATGTTCTTCTGCTTAACAAAGTCATTGATTATTATTACGATGTATAAATATAATTCTTTAGCTGTACTGCGGGGCAGAAATAGTTAATTGGAAGTTAACAATTCATGTTTCTGTCATAAAGAAAAATAAGGTCTTCTATCACAGAGAGACACAAACAGTGAACCACATATAAAAAAAGACGATTATATATCACACAAGGTACAGAGATCTCTTATCGAATGAGCAAACACACACACACATTGTGAGTCACAGCCCTACCTACAACGCAGCACAGCGATACACAAAGTGAGTCACAACCAGGGGGCCTAATGCGCTGAATGGCGGCTCGCGAATGGTGAATCAAGCCCCGGAGGATTTTTTCTGTCATCCAAGACTAATAGCTTTTCCTTCCTGCACCCTGAGCAGGGGCAAGATCAGCACAGATTCCTGTGTTTTTTTACAGTTATGACAAATGCATCCTGCACATTGATAGGCAGGTGCAAATCTCGCATTCAGCCTCTCATACTGATAACTCGACAACAAGTGTCGCCCGTCAGCTAGCTTCATTAACCGCGAACCTCGCTGTTGTGCTTTATCCTCAGGTAGAATCTCCTCGTCTCTGGTTGATGCCGATATGTGCTTGTACTGCATTTTCTGGAAGACGTGGCAGCAACGGAACGGCTCTGCGATGCGTAGTCGTAGCCAGGGGATTTGTTGCAAGGGCAGGGAACCCCATCACAGCTAATGAGAAGATTGCAGATCCAGTTTCCACCACCAGAGGGTGGAATTTTACACAATGGACTATCGCATTCAAAGTGTATTTTGACTATTACAGCTCTTTGACTGAACACAGGTGGCTTTACCAAGAATTGTCTAAGCCTCAGTACAGTTCCTGCCACAAAGGAAACATAATATAAATATTGGAGAGCAATCGATCATGAGAGACACACAACTAGCCCCATGAAGCCGTAATCAATATATTTGTGTTGAACCACACTGAAGCCTTGTGGTTTTGCCTATAAAAAATCAGTCCATATTTACCTTTAGTTTCCTGCAACATTCAAAGGATGTAGGTTTATTTTTTCAGTGGGCAAAAAATGAGCCTGGCAGCCAGATTCAGTTCAAGAGGAAAGACATCCCCCCCCCCCCGCCCCTCCCCATGGCAAAGTGACATAAATTTGCACAAAATTCCTTTGCATAATTTTATGCAATGAAAGGTTGGTTGTTTGCATCCTTTTTAATGACATTATTGTTGAAGTTTTCTGACATGCACAATGGAATCCAGAGAAAATAGGATTATCAGAAGATAAATGAAGATCATTTTGGGTTTGAATCCCAAAGTCACTGTGCTATTGTAGCCTTGTGCGGTTCACCTTGTCCCGACTGTTTAATTAGCAGGTCACAAAAACAGCTGTGCATTGCATTGCATTGTGAGGGTGTCCGCTAAGAAAATAAGAACAAACACGAACCCTATTCAAGCGTTCGACCTGAAATCCCCACCCCATGAATTGCAAACCAGAGCAGGGGGCTGGGAGGTAATGGTTCTGGAAATTGTGGAGGTGGGGGTGTGTACAGTATTTACAGAGTGATGAGCAGTGTAAATTGGTCTTGGGGAGGGCTGTTAAATGGCTGCATTCTGCCGGACAAAGAACTCTATTCATAGTCCCATGGCAACAAGGGGATGAGAAGGCATAGTTAGAGTCTGGGAGCAGAGGCGGAGCTTTTAGCCATGTTACAGAGAGAAAAGAGCCAGTCTAATATCTGTGACACACAACAATGTAGAAGTAGCATTAATGTAAGAAGGTACAAAGAAACTGGTGAGAGAATTATTATATTCTTTAGGGAAGATTCCGTAATGGCTTCAGCACCGATCTGGTGACATGAGGACAGCTACAGTATAAACTTTGGATACCCTTTCTGTTAAATTTGATACATTTGACTCGCAGTTGAGTTTACTTGACAAACAAACGAATCAACAATAAACATCACCTGCACTGAAATAAAGGATGGGCTGTAGGAGTAGGGTGGATGGAGAGGAACTCTAGCAATCTGGGTAAGTAAATATATGGTAACTGTGATTCCAAGGGGAGAAGGAAGAATGTTATATGGTTCTAAACCATAAGAGTCCTCTAATACAAGTATATATCATTGCAGCCAGGACCCAAGTGTTACGTGAGATGGGCAATGTCAAGTACAAGGGATTTTCTGTTTGACTCTTCTGCCGGCCCCTGGAGGATGGGCTCCCCCTTTGGGTCTGGTTCCTCCCAAGGTTTCTTCCT
>JAABNX020000008.1:17372258-17388157 GCA_015163995.2 Mormyrus lacerda | reverse complement strand
GGGGGTCCAGCATCTCTAAGTGTTTGTCCTCCAGGCTGCGTGGCATGTATGCCGCCACATCGACACTGTCCTGCTGGATGAAGCAGCAGCCCATAGGGGAACTGAAGGAGCACTGGGTCCATGTGGTGGAGAGATTGGGGGGGGGGGGGCACGTCATACAGGCTCGCAGGACCGGCAGCGGCTGTCGTACCGCGTCGTCTGAGCGGCCTGATCTGCGAGCCCCGCGGCCCATGCTGGCGTGCATGTTGTTTTTTAATAAGCTGCTAAGAGTTTCAAAGGCTCGAGATAAACAACTAATGAAATCCCTCTTGCTGCCTAATTTAAATACTGCCATGCCCCCCCACCCCGCCCCCCGTCGCACTTCCACGGAGTCTGCCGAGGCCCCAGCTCACAGCTGCGAGCTATCGGGCTCCGTCTTCAGCCCCGCTCTCCGTTTAAGCGAGAGCTCCTCCATAAAGGGATTACAGGCCGGCCCGCACTGGCCAGACCCCGTCCTCCTGCTCTGAGATGGAAACAAGTATGCAGCAGAATATCAGGAGAGAGAATAATTCCCTTTTCTTAAACCTGGAAACGTCGCAGCAATAAAAGTGCTTTATGGTGGCTGAGGAGTCTTGTTTTCCTGCTAATGGTGGCTGAGGAAAAATAAGTATGTCAAGACTAACAGCCCGGTCTTGTACCGAGGCCATAACAGCGCAGTAATTTTTACCTTTAATGACACGGTACATCATCTTAAATCACTCAGTCTCCCTAACACGTTCCCTGCTCTGCAGTCCTGGTGTGTGGTTCCTCCACAAAGCCAGAACCTGTTACTCACATTGAGCTGTGGAATCACTATTGGCAAATCGAGCAGGTGAGGATTAATTGTAGTTCAAGGTCTATTATAGCAGAGGCTTGCTGGCTGGTGCTGGTGGCGGGGCGGGGGGGGCAGGGGGGGGTGGCTGCACACTCAGGCATCTAAAAGAGGGGAGTCCCGTAAACCTGCCCAGCTCAGTGTTGGTGAGAAGAACTTTGATTAGACTGATAAATGCCTGAGCGTCTCCCCCAGTCATACAATACCAGCGGGCAGGCGGGGGAAGCTGAAAAGCTTAGAAAATAAAGGAGAGATGCGGCCGGCTGACCGAAATTGTTTAACCGTAGAGGTGTGCTGCCCCCTACAGGAGATGTTCAAGAGTGTCGACGCCAGCCGGTTAGTTGAGTAGCGCATATCCCCACCAATTTCCAGACGCTTCGCAGCCGGCGTTCTCCACCGCAACCCTGACAACTCCTGTCGTTTTTAAATGTCACATTTCACAGAGGCGAGCGCTATCCACAAAATCCGTATTTACCATAAAGGAATGTCAGGACTCTATAGGATTTAGACAGCAGAGGTTTCATATCGCAAAGAGCACTGTATACTGTAGCCACGTTAGCAGTAGAGATCGCAGCGGGTGTTGGAGACAAGAAATAAAGAAACAAAAGAGAAAAGACTGAGAAATTAGAGCACAATCTAATTTTCTGGAAATTAGAGCACAGTCGGTCCCGTGCCCTTTTCTGGCAGCCTGAGGGCTGCGCCCATGTTCAGGGCTAAAAGAACATTCCAGCCTCCAGCCCCAGACCAACGAAACAGTACTTAGTATTCAGACAGACCCTTCTCCGGGTCAGACACTGCACCTTGTAGGTATCAGAAATGATTCTCATACCTGGGAAAGAGATCCCTGTAAAATGGAACTGCACATCTCCTCATCTGGTTTTATGTGTCCTACACCCACACAAGTCCATATTGGTCAGGCACAGTGTGTTAGCTCTGTTGGGCTTTACTCCCCCCACCCCCATGCCAGCCCACCCTACATCCCAGATCAGGAGACCACCTCAGCACAAATCTCAATTTATGATCGATACCTACATCACATCTACAGCACACCGTGAGTTGCATCATGTAATTGCAGTCCACTATCCTGTGAGTCAGCATGGCCTAAAGCTGTCCGTACAGTTCGGCCAGTTCTATACCTTTGTCCTTATGAGACAAACAATCAAACTGCTCACACTCGTACCTGGACACTCACTGGACGTCTTCACTGGAAGTCTTCACTGGGAGTCTTCACTGGAAGTCTACTGGGAGTCTTCACTGGAAGTCTTCACTGGAAGTCTTCACTGGGAGTCACCTTCTTGACAGCTGTATGCTTGTAATGTGCTATTTGCCTCACCAGCACATTGCTTCGGACAAAACTGCCGGAGTTAAATAAATATAATATAATGTAATATAATATAATGTTTTAATTATTGGAAATTGACTGTTGATCAAAGCCTATCAAACCATTCATAAACAAGCTTCTGTATCGGTCAGCATCGTCCATACATACCACCTCCACTTAGCTGCTAATCGGCACGGTCTCATTTCAGAATAATAGGCTTTTAATGAGTAACTTATACCCCTCAGTTAAACCGATGTGTTGGTGGACACCTGAACTACCACCATTTAATGCGTGATTAACTTCAAATCGAGGATAGCGCTGTAAAGAAGTCCTGGCAGACACCTGAGAAGATACCAGCTTCTAACAAAGGAACATTAGTGAGCGAGCGATCACGTGTAGCTGGAAATAGGAATGAGCGCGTGATTCAGCTCCTCATTGGGCACTAATATCTGACTGCTTAAGCATTTCATCAATGCACAAGGTCGCAGAGCCACACTGAGCAATGAGCACCGGCGCTGCTTAGGCAGGGCGTGAGGGAAAAAAAGGATTCATCCATCTGTTGACTGACGGGAAGGCAGACAAGGTGAGTGTGGGGTCTCCACTAATTACTGATTCATCATCTGTACTTAAACACTAGCAGTTAGCCACCTAGAATATCCTGTTATCTGCAAGGCCTGCGATTATCCAGAAGGTTTATTTATGGGATTTTGTCATTTATCAGCAAATTAAAATAAAATTATATAAGCACCGATAAAATGGCATGATTTTTTTTTTTTATAAATTACTAAATATTTTGAATGGGTTTATTTACTTCCTGCGTTTAATCAATGTCACTCCCTTTGGTCCGGATGTAAGACCGCCATAAGCTAATCATGTGGCTTTTAAGTTGAAACATGGCCCGTTCGCTGCTTTTATAAGAGGAGCCATGGGTTTGTGGTGAAAACAGTGTGCCTTCATGGTTTGGGAAGAAAGAAGGAGAAAGAAACTTGTAAAACTCAATGAGAGTGTAATTATGTATTTTCTGCGTGTGTGTTGGTGAGATTTCGGGCCTGGAATTGAGGTAGACAGCGTCCTTGTCAGAAAACAAAGGCCCCGTGCTATGAGTTCCAGTGTAATCCAGCAAACTCATGCTGTCTTTTGTGCCTGCTCTCTTTTTGTGGGCCTAAATAACGCTTTGAAAATGTCACTGTAAAAGTTACATCAAGGTTTCTTCTTGACTTATTTACGCAGCTTCATGCCACTGCCGATCAATCTAACCTTAAATGAGCTTCCCGCAGAGATAATGAATAATGTTCCCGTGGCATGTTGAGGAAAGAAAATAATCTACACGCTCCTTGAACTCCTGTGCATCTACATAAATCAGCCTTTTTTTTACAGAAAAAGACAGTTCTCTGTGACGTATTCCCCATGATAGGCATCTGAGACAGAGCAGGGGGCTGAACCTTGTCTATCTGTCTGTGGTTCACAGGAAAATCTGAATATCATTGGGTTTTTTTTCCTTTTAAAAAAAAAAAACATTCCTCAGAGGGACATCCGGCTGGAATCGTTTTATTATAAATAAATAACTGAGGCTCGCTTGTCTACATAAATATCTTCGCTGCGGCAGGCGGCCAGGCGGGAGACGAGGCGGTTTGATAAGAGGGATCTGCCAGCAGGATGAAGGGGAGGTGTCGGCTTGACAAGCAAGAGAGAGCCCCCCCCCTTCCCCCCCGCAGGAGCAAGCGCCTAATCAGGGCGGTGTCCTAATCCTCCAGAGGATGGGGGGGCAGAGGATGCGAGATGGGGGGGCGAGATGCAGGTTCTGGTCTGAAATCCATCACCTGCAGCCATCACAGGGGACGCGAGAGCCTCATCGCCTCATCATGGCACCGTGAGCAGAGCCAGCAGTTGGTAGCAGTCCCCATCTCCATTTATTTACCCGTCGCCATCTCTGAGTCCAAATTGGGCATTAAAAATGCATTCAAAGGTTTAGCTTTGCCTCTTTGCTTTTTCCATACGTTCCCGGCAGCTACAGCATCCACGATCAAAGCGACCGGCGCATGCCTGCAACGCATTAGAGCTTAAAAACCGAAGGGCCAGTCGCTGGGGACGCGGTCACTGAATGCGGGCGCACACCAGTGCTTTGCCAGCAGAGGCACCGCTTTTAATGGGTCTAGCCGCGTCATGGCGGGGGGGTCCCAACGTGACCCCCGGCGGGGGATCGGGCCACGGACAATACAAGAAAGTGCAGTATGACTAATCTATCCCCGGGATGGAAAACCTCACAATATTTTCACCTCCGTCTCCCTGGAGCCCGGCCAGCGGAACAGCTCATTAATGACAGGTTTGGCTGAAGCGCATATGGGGCAATGCCTAGTGGGGTGTGACCCCAATCGAAAGATCAAGATAAAAGTCTGAAAGTAGAGACGTGCAAAGACACACTTGTGGAAATCTATAACATCACATGGCAGACAAGCACAGTAGGCAATGGGTCAACAAGGGCTACAAATGCTTTTCACATCATTTGCAGTGTTTCAGTTATTCCCCTATAAATCAATAGCATGATGATTTAGCCCAAGTTTGACATTTGAGTTGAAAGATGGGTTTTAGAGACATATTTTGGACCAGGATGCCTAGAGCAAAGTCCATTCAAGGAAGACCAAAGAAATCAAGTCAACGATACACATCACAGGTGAGTAATTCAGTCTGACATCTAAGGTGTAATTTGTTCAGACATCATGTTTTCTCACACCAGTCGATAACGAAACACTTGTTAATCTGTAAAGATCAGATCAAACAAAGTCTGATGAAAATAGTGGATAACACAGAGGCAAAAGGCATCTTGTTCTGTCCCTTGCAGCCAAAGCCATCCATGACATTTCTTTGCATCATCCAAATATGAGAAAGTCTGTCCATTAGTTTACCCATGGTCCCCCTGTTTAGCATGCGGGAAACACTGGCAGTTTGTTAAGTCACTGAAATGAACCAAAGACTTTGTGTGAAACTCAAATGAAGTGACCTGTCTGCATCCATTAGTGAAACACCATTGTATTAGATTCAGTGAAAAGGCGCCCAAATTTCAAATCATTTCAATGCACAGAATTAACTATGAAATTAATGCTTTATTGTGTCTGACAAAACTTAACAATCTGTTACTGATAACTAGAGGCAGCAAAACAAATTATTCCTGCTGGGATGCTTGTTTCCCATTGGCCACGTACTTACTCTCATCTCCTGATCTTGATTGTTTGTGTGTGCAGGCCCGTCGCGACAAGGCAGGCAAACCAAGCAATTGCTTGGGGCCCCGAGCTGGCCTGGGGCCCCAAGACAACGACTGGTTAAGAATAAAATGCAGCGACAAACTGTGTGAGCGCCCTCCATGTCGATTTTGCTTGGGGCCCCCAAATTCCTTCAAACGGCCCTGTGTGTGTCCGATCGGTCCCAGTCATTACATTGCATGCGATTGGTGCGGGCAGGTGGAGGTGATTCTCCAGCATGGGCCTGCAACTGGGCTGTGGGGTCCAGCACCTCAGACGATACACGTGTCCATCGAACACGACTTGATTGATGGTTCACCTGGGAAAAATTGGCGGAGCAGCAGGCACCATTTTTGCGGACGTGGACCTTAATTGCATTTTAATGCTAGTTCCCTGAAAGGGGTCATAGTCTCTCTCACTCTCCATCTCCTGCAGCATATCCAATCTATTAACCTTCATTAAGGTGGGTGGATACCACCACTGAAGATGGCTTAGCGCCCAGCTGTGCTCCCTTTTAAACGGGCAAATACCTCCGAATCCTTTCATAAATGTTAGGTGAACCTCATTTCTGACAGAATATGAGTGCAATCAGGCAATTTTATGAGTCTTTCAGAAATGTGAACGCCAACCAGTGCTGACCAATCAACCCACTCTGTCAAATCCAGAAATTATCCAGAGTGCATGTCTTATGAAGAATTTGATCCATACCCACGGTTCCTTCACAGCTAGTATATGTACCGTAGAGATGTTATACCAAAAACATAGCATGCTCAGTAATTCTAGGGCATAAGGTTTTATTTCCTGGTTGCATCTCTCTATACAGAGCCCATGCTATCAATGGTCACCTACTTGTCAGAAGCGATTGCTAAAGTTTTCATCCCATCATGCAATGCAGACTGAACCTTATGTGAGGCAGAGATTTGGCACCACTAAGTGTCTGTAGTACACAAGCCCATGCCACTTCACTTCACTGATTCCCCAGCTAAGTGCCAGTGATGTATTATCTCTCCAAGCTTTCCTGATAACAAGAACGACAACTAAGCACTTTAATGCTCCTTTACTGGAAGCATTAGCTGAACCTAATAACGAGTACAGCACATAAAACATACACAAGTATATAAACGGTCTAGACCTGGAATAAATGGTCTCTTAAATGGGATGATGAATCTTAGAGGCACGCTACAGAAAATCTGTTTGCAACGAGGATTGAGAATTTCCTGGTCGTTTCTGTCAAGATCTTTGACTTTCAGCAGAAGCACGGCAGTGCAGCAGTTATTGCTGTCGATACTTGTCAATTGATTCCGGAACTTAATTCAGAAAAAAAAACACTTTGTTTTGGGTAGAACAGAAGAATCTATAAAACCAGAACCACCGTGCAACAGCTCCTGTGCTATTAAATTTTCCTTTGGCCGTCCCTGCGGTACACCAGAACACTATTTTTTCATTTTATTCCTGCTCCCATTGAGTCTCTGGGGTTTATGTCGAAACTGTTGTGCCTGAGGCCTGTTTTAATCTTTCTTTTTCTTACTCTCACCTGGAGATCTAGATCAACTTAAAATGTCCAGTTATGATTAAAGGATAAAAATCAATGTCCAAAATGTCTGCAGCTCTGTGTGCTTACTTGTGGCTTACTCTTGACCCCAGGGAGGGCCCCATCTCCCGTGAGCCTGGCCTTCTTTACTCTCACAGGAGAGACACCTTCTACAGAAGGTATCCACAGCTCCTCCAGTGGAATGACATATCTGGACTTATTTCATGAGGCTATTGATTTCAATTTTTCTTTTCCTTTTTTCTTTAACCTGGAGATTGTGCAGAGGTACAAAGTGACGCTTCTTCCATAATGCTTACCAAAGTGGGAGGGTTGTCTTCCTGCTGGTGCTACATCGTTATCCATCCAACCATCCATCCATTTCCTGAAATTTCATCTTTATTTCTATTTTATTCATACTGTCCAGCTGCTGACAAGAATAACATTGTGAGCAAATGGTAGTTTTATCATCCCAGGTGAACGTGAAGAACTAGCAATTAAATTTAAACTTTATGCTCATATTGGAGCCAAGGCAAACACCAGCCCTGGCAGACCTATTTTTACCATAACACCATGACCAATAGCCCCTATTTCTTAGGAACCTGTAAAAGGAACTTTTTAGTATACCAGCCACTGGGAGGTATAAAGCATGAAAGTCATCTGTATGAAGTCTGATTACTTGTATTGATTTTTTTTCTCCATTATAGTATAAAATACAGAAGTAACTGAAGCCTGTTGTTCCTAAATCAATTGCCAAACAACTTCTACCTATATTACAGTAAGTTCATTTGAAGACCAAAGCAATTATGCATTAAGTTAATTCAGCAAAAAGCCCTACCAAATATTTAAGTATCAACTTCAGCTTGTGGTGTGAAGGATATGAGTTTGTTATATAACCAAAAAACGCAAGTTTTTCAAAAGATATATAGAGTACTATACACTTTTAATCACACAAAGAGGTGGACAGAAAAAATATGTCTAAACACAGTCCAAAGTGCCTTATTTTACAGTACATGTAAAGTAAGTAGACTCCTCTCTCAATTTTTTTTTTTTTTATCCATGTGATGCTCTTTTATCAGGTCTGAAACACACATTAGCAAGAGTTCATTATGCTAATTATTTGAAATCAACCCTGCTGTGACAGCATTAAAGAAAAATAAACCTTTTTACTCAATACTGAAACACCCACTGTCTGTAATCAAGACCTCGGCGACATGCACTGGCGTTTGCCATTATTACTGTGCCCTTAATGTAGTATGAAGTAAATTGTTTACACTGTGTTAATGCATCGCTGTCTCTGGTCGACATACATGCACATCTGCGTCAGGTGCAGCCCTTTATTATGATTTTTAGATGGCGACAGAGACCCTAAATTGGTTAGCCGAATTTGACAGCCCCACCGGGAAAAGAGGCCGGCTCATACACAAATCCATTACCCATCTTTTAATTTCCAACGCGGCGCCAAGCACCTACCATGGGAGTTCATGGGATTAAACGTCTGGCCAGCTCATTGAGACGGGTGACCTCGGATACCATTAAAACTCAGAGATGCACTTTCTCATTGTAACACAAGACTCTTGTCCTTCCTGCAAGGTGTCACAGCACAGTCGAAGACAGCTTATGTGACTTGCTGAGCATTTAGTGAAAACTGATGTTTCCAGTACTATTTATGAAATTTAGCTTATTTTTAAACTTTACAACACATCATCAGTAAATTAAATTATAAACAAAGAAACATTACAAAAATATGTAAATTTCTTATTGGATATAGGGTGAACATATTTAAAAATGCCTTCATTTTACTGTTTAGAATCAAACAATGCACAATGCACAGCAATGTACACAAGAATTCTGTTTTAAAAAGCAGTATACTGTCAGGATAATACCTAAATAACTTTGGCAGCCATTTGAATATGGGCCCAAGTCTCTGGAAAAAAAAATAAAATAAAATGCTTGTTGCTCAATGTTTTCTTGAAGTGAGGCGTTTATGAAAAGTTAAAAAAAATTGTGATCTGGGCAAAAAGATCTTCCGGTTCCCATGGAAGCATCCGTGATACAAAATACTTAACAGAGATTCTCCTGGAAGCACATTTCTTAGTTCTACAGCCCATAAGATCGTGCCGCAAACACCGCTATCAACATACCGTAGTGTCGTGTAGATTCCAAAAGGAATAGAAATACAGTGAAACGTCTCTAAAGAGTGTATGGGGGCTGAAGAAAAACACATTAAAATGTCAGAGAGCACTGGTAGCTGTGAAGTCCATGGTGTCAAAAGCATCTAACACCGCAGATGAGCTGACTGCTCTTCACACTGCTAACTGATCTTGCCCTCTCAATCAGGCCGCTCTTACCGGGCTGCTGACTTCGCCCGCTGATCCTCGGTGAAGACAGACAGCAAAATCCCTGTCTTCCACCATTGCACTTTGCCTGGAATACACCAGTCCTCTGATCAGATTAGGATTTTTTTTTCTCTCTCTCATGAAATCCATCTGAAGTCTGCGAGGAACCCCGGATGCGGAACACTGGAGGCTCGGGCCGTATTTTGCATTCTGTTGTCTTAGTGCCAGCAAAGTGGGAGAGAGTTTAAGCCTGGGATCTGGCTTGCTTTGCTCACAAGGGTATTTAGCCTCTGATCTCCATCATGACCAGGATTGGCCAAAGATGGACATATCGTGGCACGGGAAATGTGATGCAGCACATTCCATATCGACTGCAACAATCCCATCTTTCCTGTCGCTCTGGAATTTCTACTGCTGGAAAAGGCTCCTCTGCACACATGGAAAAACCTTCGCAAATTTGGCACGATGAGCCCAAGGCTGAACACATACTTAACACACAGCTGCAGACTTAATTAATACCTCGATATATCAATAACAGCTGACAGCAACAAAATCTGGGGAACACAGTCCACAGCTATGGATTAATCCCATTTTCAGGATAATTAACTCACTTTGTCAGGGATAAACTGTTTTACTGTGAGTATTGCCACAACTTTCCGAACACATTGCCTGTGTCTGTAACTTCCTCACACTGCAAAGTTAACAAAGCGCTTGAGGAAATTGGCGTGGGCCTGAAAAAGGTTTGGATGCCAAGAAGAGATCAGCCTTATCCACCTTTAAGCCAAATTTGAGCTGTTTTGGAAAATACCCTGGTATATAAAATTCAAAGCTGTGCACATTCCTTTATGTAATAGTGACTGCCAGGCATATAAATAATGTATACAAATAAATAATTGTTCCACAGTCCATTTTGTCTGGCACATTAGTCATATACACCCGTCACACCAGGAATAAGCATTAGCTTAGGGAATAAAATGTAAATGTAATCAAAGTTGCAAATAAATAGATGCTGAAAATAAGAGAAATTGGTTTTTTTTTTTTTTGGATCTACCATAAAAATGTTTCTGCGGATAATTACAGGTCAAGAACATTGTTCCATTTTGGTATATAATCAGTTCTCAGTATTTGATAGTTGAGCATAGTTTACGCTCAAAATATCATGTGAGATAAGACAGCAAATTACACAAATCATCACCCACCATTAGAATATGTGAGATGTATATCAGTTGAAACCTGTTATTTAATTTGCATATAAAATGGTGATCGGTTTTACTGAGTGGTTTGCTCCTGTTTTTGAATTAGCATTTCTAGTCCTTAAATGGAAAATCATGTGATGCATCGGTACACATTACCACACAATACCAAACGCAGCTTCACTTCGCAAACCATATTGTAAATACAATCATTTATAAATGGATTCAATGAATTCTGGGAAAAACGCTGTTCGTAACAGAATAAATGCTTTCAGTAGTAATGTAATTATTTAATGATTTCTTAGGCTAATTACTCACACATCATGGTCATTAAAATGGTCAGTTTAAGGGCAGATCAGTCGGGGGTATATGTCCTCTGCCACAGATAATAGTTCTGTGGTCAAAGACAAAGACTTGGCCCAACAGATACATTTATACTTGTCATGTCGCACAGCTGTCCGTCACAGTCCTGAAGAAAGGGACTGGACCACATGGCGAAAATCATTCAGAAACAGACCAAAAAATCAACCAAGACATACAGCTACAATGATCAGACTACATAGAAAACACATTTTAATTAGTATTAATATATTAAATGTAAATGTGTTTCATCAAGGGAACTAAATATACAGCTTTCACATTTTAAGTGATTTAACAAAGCTAAGCTATTTTGCAATCCTTAATTACTCTTGGATTGAGTTGTATCTCAGTAAGTTTACTTTAATGCATATTGCGTTCCTTATAGAAATGTATTACTTTACAGTAATTTTGATTTAATTCTGGCATCTGCTTTGCAGTACAACTTAGTTAACATCTTTAAAGGCAGGAATCATTTCCGCTTCTTAGACAAGTATAACTTAGTTCAGAGCTTCTGGTTTCTTCATGAGCTGGCAAGGGAGACCTGCTTTTGCATGCAAAGAATCATCAGTGATTCAAAATTTCAATTTCTGAAGAATGAAATTGAATGACATGCTCACACAGTAGTGAAGACAGGCAGATAATGAGAACTGATGCTCCATAATTCCTACTGTTTTTTTATTTAAGTTTTAATCCTTCAGGGATTTTATACATAGACTTCTAACATACACATACAGGCTTACAGGCACTGTAGTTCTGTACAGCCTGAGAGCTCCAGAAACTTCACAGAGATGCACTATCAGTCAAAAGCCTGGACACGCCAAGCTGCTTATAAAAGAGAGTGAGTGTCACATCACATGACTTGGCCACCTGACCTAAACATGGCAGAAATGGTTGGAGGAGTTTGATCAGAGAGTGCTCAGCAAATGTGGAACCTCCTTCAGGACGGCTGGAGAAGCATCTCAGGTGGACACCTACTAGAGTACAGGAGAAAGCAGCGTCAAGCAGTTCTTGGAGCAACTGGGATTAAGGGCCTTGCTCAAGGGCCCAATGGTGGGATCAATCTACCAACCCTGGGATTTGAACTGGTAACCTTCTGAGTCCCGACCCACAGAGTTGGCCCCTCCCCCCAACATGCTTAGACATATATATAGGGTGTACCCTGCCTCTCACCCTAAGATGCTGGGATTGTCTCCAGCTTCCCTGCGACCCAAATGGATAAAGCGGTATGGATGGATGTTATTTATATAAAGTGGTATAGATAATGGATGGATGGATGTCATATATATATAATATGACTGCTCTTACCCTGAAAATGGCAGCAGTGAATCCTACTGTGGCGAATCTAGGTTCAGCTGCTCAAACATGTCTAATAAGCATGTTCAGGGAGTCCAGATTGTTGGCAAACTTGCCATGAGGTGAGTGGATACCCAAGATGAAAGAGGGACTAGCAATTACAGAGTGAATTTTGAACAAAGAAATTAATCATAAATGCAAATAAAGGAAACCGTACCTGACAAAGGCTATTAGTGAGCAGTGTGGTGCAAGGAGCCCAGCATGGAGCACTGTTGGAGTCTTGTACTACTTTTCACAATCTTGCATTAATGTATTTAGCAGACACTTTTATCCAGAGCGACATAAAATTAAGAGAGCAGGGCCAGACAGTCCCTGTAGCAATTGCGGTTCAGGGTCTTGCTCAACAGCCCAAAAGGGACGTCACTCTACCTACCATGGGATTTGAACTGCCAACCTTCTGATCATGGGCACAGAGTCACACACTGCCTCCTCCTCAACGAATGGACGCATGCCAGTAGCCCAAGGTGCTCCACAGAACAGCCCAGAGCACTTAAAAGGTTCAATCGTGCATTTCCATAACCACTTACCCAGCATGGAGTCCAGGTTAGCCTGGAGCATATCTCAGGAAGCACAGAGCAGGTAGCAGGGGGAAAACGCCGGGCAGGATGCTAATCCACTCACACTGCGTGGATGACTTTGGACCACTTAGCCTAACCGCATGGTTTTTGACTGCATTAGGATGTCAAAGTACCCTGAGGAAAGCCATGCGAACGCAGAGAAAGGCTCCTAAACTCAAACCTACAGCCCGAAGGCGTGAGGCCACAGCGCCACCCCCTGAGCCTCTGTGCCACCATAAAAGCTTATACTGATTATAGAATCATAAAGGGATTAAATTTGCTCCAATAGGTTATTCTACTTTATTTTGCACATCGTATCATCCAAAATTTCAAAAATGGTAATTATTGAAATGTAGAAGGTGCATTGACTTTATTCTTTATTCCCAGTGTTGGGGAAATGACTCACTATAGACAGAGGTGGAAGGTTCAGATCCAGAAAGTGCAAATCCAGACTAACATTTTGTTTCAACCAACCGGTTGGTTGACTGTGACTCTTTATGCGCAACTAGTTGGTTGAAACAAAACCTTGGTCTGAATTTGTACTTTCTGGACCTGAACTCTTTCTACCTCTGCCTATATTGGGTTACTTTTGTGAGTAACTTCCCCAACACTGTTTATTCCTCAGGAGGGGTTTCTTTCTAGAAAATAATGGTCCATTGCACAAGGTAGATGTAGCCTTTAGAGTAGTGTTTCCCAACCCAGTCCTCAGGGACGCCCAGAAAGTTCATGCTGTCGCTCCCTCCCAGCTCCCTGCCAACTCCCTACTGGGACTTAGGAGGGACCAAAAATATGGACTGTCTGGGGGGTCCCAAAGGACCAGGTTGGGAAACACTGCTTTAGAGTACAGGAAGTACCAGATGCTGCAAAAAAGGGTGGGGGGGGGAGCTCATCACCTCAAAAGTCATAGGAAGAAGACAATAGAGAAAGAAACCAGAGGCAATGTCTCCCTCCATCCAATTGACATTAAATGTAAAAATTCCTTATGATATAATTATACCGATTTCTTGCTGAATAGATACACACCATCCTGCAGTCTGTGGTACACAGTATACAGACTTTTATGACAAATCCCCATAAAGAAACTCTACACATTTTATAACACACCATGTGTCAGCTCTGTGGAAGAGGGACATATTTTGTTATTTAACTTGTGCATTGAGACAATCATCTCCACTCTCTTGTTGTAACTGAAACAAACTATGAATTTATCCCTGGACGCAGTGAATCTGGCTTTCCTGTTTCAGGCCCCTCTTCTCAAGATCAAGGCAGTCTCATTAGCGATGCCCAATAGCGATCTCCAATAGCATTGCTGTGGTGTCCCTCGTACTACACGACACATCCCAGACTCTGCCATGCGGACTCTTAGTTCCCACGGGATTTCTGCTGATAACAGCCTCGCGAATCTGTCCAATTTTCAATTTGCCGCTTGGCACTAAAACAGACGCATCAGTGATAATTACACACTGCAGAACACTGCCTCTTCAAATAAGGCAGCAACCGTCATCTGGAAAGCCTCCAATCCGAGGCACAGAGATCCAATGGCAGCTGAAAACCGCCGCATTGATTAAGAAAGATCTGACTCTTGAATTATAATCATGGCTCTCTCTTAAGAAGACTTTGATCATTCATTTGCAAGTAGAATAGGATTAAAGTCTCATAGATCATTCACATGTTCAAAGACCATTGCAAAAGATGTGAAGACATAAGTTCCGCCACTAGATGGGGAAAGAGACCTCTTCATGGATCCTCCTGAGCCCGTAACTAATGCTTTTTGTTTTTCAAAATATAACGGTCATGGTGTTTTTTTCTGTATAATAATAATTATTATTACTGTTATTATAGATGCATTTTTCACGGATATACTGTATAGCATAAAGAGTTGGACGCATAGAAGAATGGATGGCTGGATATTATTATAAATGCAATTTATAATTGTAAATAAATGCAAATGTATAATTTTAAGACAACCCTGAGGAGATCTTTTCCCATAGTATTGCTGCACCTGTGTTTTTACAAATAAGAGACATTTCTTGTGTGATGTCACTACATTGTACATTGAAAATCCCATTAGAGTGACACCTTGCTCCCCGCAAAGGTTTCATCAGACTTTATAAAGTGGATTATCGGATATGCTTAATCTGGAATAAAACTGATAACCCGCTCATAACGTGCACGTGTTGACAAGTGTGGAGTGGATTTTGTCAAACAATCAAGAGATGAAAATAGACTAAAAAAAAGAGATTAAGCAACCGAGAAAATCCTGATTTTAACATCTGTGTTTTTTCCCTGTTGTTAATAACATCGATTCAAGGTTGGGAAATTTAAGCACGCGACTAGAGAAAATATCAAACTCAAAGTGGGTCTGCAACAAACGTAAGATGACCTGAAGTAACTGCTTGTGTTACTTGGGCTTTTTCAGCTTGTTGTGGACCACAGCCATGGAGCTAAATAAATGCACACTGAGCACCATTACAATTTAACATTAAATGTGCCTTGATTGTTGAAATCCAAGTATTATCTATCACATTTATTTATAGTGTGCTTTAAGTTTTTTAAAGCAGGGACTGTTATGAACGTAAGATGACCTGAAATAACTGCTTGTGTCACTTGCGATTTCATCAAATCAGCCATACAGCATTTTTTCGCAATGGAAGGTTCTGGCCACATTCAAATAAGGCATGTTGAGACAGGGGTTGTATGATCGGCCATTCTATTACAATTTTTTCAATTTTTTACTTCTTGTTTCAGGTTTACTAATAGTAGTTCCGAGAGGTCATGAATGACTCAAGAAGTCTTGCAGAATTTAACCTCAGAGCTGATAAATATGTGGAGCAGCTACATATAAGTGACAGATCAGTTACTGATCCAGTTGCCATTCTGGTCGCTCGCTGATCATCAATAAAATCTTGATTTTTGTTATCATCATTACTATTTCAACATAAATTTCACTTACCTTCATTACAATAAGATTTATAGTTCAGATTAGCTCTTTCCATCATTCTTCTTAAGTTATTAATGTGCCTGTTTTTGACATTTTCTTATTGTTTCGCTCCAGGCCTTTCTCTGTAGCTTTTTTAAATTCTGTATTTTATAATTAACACCCAGAAACAAGGACACATAAGGCCTCATTCACACGGACGTTCGAAATGAACGCCCTCTGAA
>JAABNX020000008.1:17355183-17372138 GCA_015163995.2 Mormyrus lacerda | reverse complement strand
CTTTTTCAGCTTGTTGTGGACCACGGCCATGGAGCTAAATAAATGTACACTGAGCACCATTACAATTTAACATTAAATGTGCTTTGATTGTTGAATATTTATAGTGTGCTTTAAGTTTTTTAAAGCAGGGACTGTTATTAAAAGCGACGCACCTCGGAGAAGGCAAGCCAAAGGGCGAAATCACCCCGCTGACACAGCATCTTATAACCCGCTGAGACACACACCGCCCTACTTACAGCATTGCTTCACCCATGAATAAGAAAAGCAAAGTTTATTTATTAATCACCCATTAAGACCAAACAACAGCATTGGTATAGAGTAGTCAGAATAAATTCTCCTCTGACGATAAGATTTCGTCACTCGACAAAAAAGGTGAGTATGGGGCAAATTACGAAATATGAGACAATCGCGCCCCATATTGGTCAATTTTTCAGGTGGCAACTATGAGGGACAGAGGTAAACCATATGCGCTGTTTGCCTATTGAGATTAAACCTAAATTGAGGTTACGTTCTACGCCTAAAATCATCTGCACCTATAACCGTCAGCTCATTTCCGCCAAGCGAAGACAGAGATTAGCGCTTACAGCTGGACTGGAAACAACATTTTTAAGAAGCACTCAATGGCACATTTGCTTTGAGCCGCACTCAAATGAAATGAAGAGAAATGAAATTCTCCTAACAGTACCAGAATGGGAGGCTTTCTGGCAAAGATGTGGAGAAGGGCTTAAATATGTCATGCAGCACTATTTCAAAATGCATTCCCTAATAAGTGAATTAGAGCATGTGCTTGATTCCAGTACTACTTACTGAACGGCAGTAACGGCTAGGGAAAATGACTTTCCCTCTCGCAAACACCAGCTGCTACTGAAGACTAATATGTTTTTCATCTTCAAAATTAAAAATTGATATGATAAAATGACGCTTCAGATCTCACCCTACAAAATACAGTATGTCAATAGTATTGAACTGTAGGCCCGTTAATATAATTAGGAATATATGAAATAACGAGAGCAGAAATTCATGAGTCGATGCAAGAATTTTCAGTTTCTGACAGCAATATAGCTGTCGAGTAACCAAAACGTAATTTATCTGTATAAATTAATATAAGTGGCGGCAGAAATTACAAGATGCTTTATGGAAGATCACACAAACAATGACAGTCACTTAAATTAATACAGCATAATGAAAACGTGGTGTACACTTTGCTGATTAATATTAAATGTTAAACACGACTTTCTCCTGGAACGATTAAAAAGAGAAACATACAGAACAGTCTCTATTGACCCTTTGCCTAATGAAAAAGTAAAAAAAGAGCAAACCATTACAAATCTTAAAGGGAAGCTGAAAATAAATCACACAGCAAGCAACTGCAGAAGGACACAGAGAAACAGCATGTAGTATCGTAGGCAAGCTGCTTTACATCTTGTTCTTGAGTTATAAATGTATTTCACCAAAATATTTTGAGTTTATACTAAAAAAAATGCAGATATCCGATCAAGAAGAAACTGCACACTGCAATGAGCCAAACTCAGACTCAACTGAAGTCAAGAGCTGTGCTGATGCAAGAATATCGCAATCATGCCTATTCACATCTGGTCATAAAAACCCTGTCATAATCCAATCATTTGTTCCCAAGGAGTGGAATATGAGCTGAAAATCCAATTTAAATTCCTTATTTGAGACAGTATGTAACTCCTGTGGGCCTCCAAACACTCGGAGGTTCAGTTCAGACATACTGTGGATTTGCAGCTGGGCGCACGAAGCTGAATTTGCTCCCTGTTCACAATGTAAAATGGCAAGGGAGCCCACAACAGGATAAACAGGGCAGGGTTTGAGTATATGGCATAGGGTTAAATCGTAAGAGCTCAGAGGGGTCAGGGAGGAATTGTGATGAAGCTCCTGGATCTGTGGGTCAACTGATGCACGTTCATATTCAAAGAGAAGATGCAAGCAGAGGTGCAAAAGCATAAGCTATTGTATATTTATACAATTTATAGTTACTCAAAAATGCATTTCCAGGAGTTTAAACAGGCATAGGACAAATGTGAAGGAAGGAATCTCCCAAACAGCTGAATAATTATAAATAACTTAATAAATAAAATAAATGACATAATAGACAATATAGGGTTGAGGATGGCAAGCCCACCACTCTGGACCACTCTGACCAGATGGGAGAAGCACATGTCGGTGTAGCTTGGATGACTGGGACAGAGTATTGGGTCTTAAAGCCAAAGATTATGCTAAAGCCTCCCATGAGAGTCAGGCAAATAAAATCAGTGACATTTTGGGGATAAAGGACAGTACAGCAATAGCTTCAATCCCAATCTTCCATAATAGTGCAATAATTCCAGTTTCTGTTAAGTCACTTGCAGATTGACTCACTGGAAAATTTACCCCTTCCCATGCTCAAACATTGTTTCAAGAATCCCAGTAGCAAGCTAATACATTTCGTATCATATTCCTGTGATGCCTGTTACTTGATCGTCATGACTTCCTCCAATTGAAACGGTAGCTACTTCCCTTGGTGAAACCTTTAACCTTGATCTTCCTTCTGAGGAAATGACAGTGGAAGCCAAAGGAATGTTGGGGCAGCTGGTCCGTGGAAGAGTCCGACTCCTGAAGCAGCAGAGCACTGAGCACGTGAGACACAGGAAGCTGGCATCCTCTCACACGATACGAACGGTCAGGCTATTTCAAAGGGTGCGCTCCCTTCTCAAAACATTAGCTATAAAAACTATTTTCCTGTGGTGTCTTGGCCTGTTACCTAACTCATGAACAATTTTTGAGTATTTGTAAGCAATCGGCTGGTGGAATGAAAATCCACTTGACAACTCACTATTGTCAGCAACACCTTAAGTTTATAACTAGCGACATTCAAAAAAGTCGCAAATTAGTTTGGGAGTGAAAGGAAGTAACTGATCATGTAATGGAAATAACTGTAATTTCTTGATTATAGCTAACCGTAAGAGATACCACATAACTTCTATTCCCAAAGTCCTTTGAAGTATGGAACCTCTGATGTAAGCACATGCTATTCAGATCACTGCTACAGTACATATACTGTTATGAGTCATAGAGAATGGAATGAATGACAATATATAAAAGAAATGAATTGGTGAATAATATTTCATACCAAGTTTGGTAAGAATTTGTCCACAACAATTACCTGGGGATTCCCTCTACTGTTAGACATATGTCTCATGTGGCAAACAAATTCATGCTTAAACAATTTATTCAAATATCTTAACTAAATACGTACAATAAAAAGAGGCAAAAATTATCTGCCAAACATAAATTGTATTTTATAAATGCCATTAACCAAAATTACTCAAATTATTGTAAGGTTACTATAATAGCCGAACTGTTTGACCTCATTAGCATTATAAAAGTTCCTCTGTTACTTGTTTCTTCTTTGATTACCCATAATGCATTAGGCGTGCCAGCTGTTACCGGGTGAAGGTGTAGAGGATGAAAACAGTACAATGATGTAACTCTCTGGCAACGTTAGCTCTCTCAAGTCTTGAAACCTGAAGGGAATATGTTGTGAATGGATGGTTTCTACTTGTGAGCATAAGCAAAGCAACTTGAAAGCATCGCCTGCATCTATTTGATCAAAAAACTAAGTTGCTTTTTTCATTTTTCAGATTATTGCTTCAGGTTTCATAACTTCAGAAATAAATGTCAAAATAATTCTTTGTGGTATTCATTACCATTATTGTTAATATGGATATTAGCGTTTAACTTCAAAAAACATGCACAACAAGTATATATATTACTTATTTTCTATAATGGATTTATTATTTACATTATATTGGATTTATTTACATAGTATAATGTACTGTAACTATTCAGAGCTGCTATATGAAAAACCCGGAAGGCCGCTGCGTCTTATTATTTAGCCAGTTAGCTTGAATGCTAATGCCGCTGACAAAGCTGCTCTAACACACTAGTCTCGTTGACACTCTGTATCTTGCCACATTGCCAGCTGTGTAGCTATTTCAGAACTTTGGTGATGGGCCCTACATTTTATTTCTGATGTTGTATTGTTGTCAGTGAAAATAGATATACAAAACATTAAAATTTATTAACTTAGATTTTTGGAGATGTACAAGTCAGGAAAAACGGGGAAGAGTTACATAAGACAACAGACAGTGACACAAGCACATAAAAATTAAATGTTATGCAGTTTTACCCCCAATGAGGCACTAAAATGTTAATTGAAAAAATATGTGATAAGGAAGTACAGGATAATTATGAAAATAAAGCATAATAAAGATATATGGTATCAATTCAGGATTCACTGAACCAATTACTACTAAACACTAAACTTCTTTTAAAATAAAGAAACTTCACTAAAAAGTAAAAAAAACAACAAATTACACTTTTGTTTTTCAGTCAGATTCTGTTTATCCTTGCATGCTACTATAGCAGCAAGAATTCAGGATAGTACCAGTCACATCCCAACAATTCAGGGCAAACCGACGGCAAAAATATTTTAAACTGTCAAAAATAGTTTCATCATACATCCCACCACATACCATGTCAAAGGTCTTTTTTTTTTTTCGCTGAGCAAAATCTGCCGGTTTTTTAAAATCCAGCCTCTGTTAGCTGCAGTCGCATCAATGTCCAACTAATAACTAAAGCTTCCATTTTCCTCAAAAACTTAAAGCCTATGCCAGAGATTTCTTCCTGAGATGGGAAAATGTTCAGATTTGCTTTCTCTACTATCATGTCCTCATTTTTTCCCCTCTGTGATGTCCATGAGCAGTAGCCTGCTGTTGAGCTGGCCAATCTATTACTACCTGCTGTCAGAATGTCAAACATCCCAAAAATTTCTAAAATTCAGCTGTCACTAGTGAGAGAGTAGTAGTGAGTGAATAGTACTGAGAGAGTAGTAGTAAGTGAGTAGTACTGAGAGAGTAGTAGTGAGTGAGTAACTGAAGGATGAACTTAGTCATATTTTGTGTAGCTTTGATAGTTAAACATCACCCACTGTCACTTTCATCAAACCCATCTATTTATTTGTATTATTTTTGGAAGACATTGTGGTGGTACAGTGACTCACTGGGTTGTTCTGTTGTCTCAAACACAGTGGCAGTTCGAATCTCTACACTGTGTGTGTTGTGTAGCGGCGGTTTGAATCTCTATACTGTGTGTGTTGTGCAGCGGCGGTTCGAATCTCTATACTGTGTGTGTTGTGCAGCGGCGGTTCGAATCTCTACACTGTATGTGTTGTGCAGCGGCGGTTCAAATTTATACACTGTGTGTGTTGTGCAGCGGCGGTTCAAATCTCTATACTGTGTGTGTTGTGCAGCGGCGGTTCGAATCTCTACACTGTGTGTGTTGTGCAGCGGCGGTTCGAATCTCTACACTGTATGTGTTGTGCAGCGGCGGTTCAAATCTCTACACTGTATGTGTTGTGGAGCGGCGGTTCGAATTTATACACTGTATGTGTTGTGCAGCGGCGGTTCGAATCTATACACTGTGTGTGTTGTGCAGCGGCGGTTCGAATTTATTTTCCAGACTTATACCAACCTTGTGTGCTCTGCTGCTTGGGATAGGCTACGGGTCCCTCTGTGAGCCAGACAGGTCATTGCAAGATGGATGGATGGACTACATATACCACATTAAAGTACTGGTGGAAGCCATATTCTGTGCAAATTCATATCACCGTGAACCTTGCCTTTGTCATTCTCTCTGTGCAGCCTTCAGAGCACCATGTGATCAGCATATTTACATCATTGATCTCTTAACTCTAGCTCCCTAGCATTGAAGTGATTTGCTGTGAGGCTGCATCTGTCCGCTCAAATTCATAGTGCAGGAGCATCTCTTTGCCTACAGATACAGCAGACCACCAGGAATTCCGCCAGTATTCAATCTATGGCCGTAACCTGAGAAATTGAATGTTCGTAAAGTAAAGTGTTCCATCACTTATTGCGCAGGGAAAATTATCTTAAATCAGCAGAATGATGTCAACCTGGGAATGAAAACTATGCTGCTGCAGAAGACATGACATGTGTCTGTAAACTTGTAAAAACAACTAACACATTTACCGTTAATGTTAGTTCTCATATATGATGCAATATCTAGACTAACAATTTAGGCATAAAACCTCTTCATGTAATTCCTGTTCAGGGGGCTCAGTGATCTGAAATGGTGTAAAATCTCCACTCCATTGCACTGCTCTTGCAACATATTTTAGTTATATATATTAATTGCTTAATTTACGTCAAACAAAATCAAGATGCTTGAAAAATGCATTTTGTACTCATTTGCATTTTTATGCAAAGCAAAATTTAAATTAAAAGGCACAGAGAACACGATTTTATATTTCAAAATGCAATATTAATATGTAAGCAATTTCATACTCCTTATATTAATAGGATGCTGGAGGAACGATGACTGTTTTATAATGAAGTTACAGTTTATTAAACAAATAATGAAAAATCACTTATAATGGATGGCTTAGTGGTAGGGAATTCATTTTTAAAGCGTCCTTTTCATGGAGCGTCTTGGTCACTGTGTTCATATCTCGGGATGATGCAGATCACTCATTGATTGGGTTACCCATTACTTATCATGTAGGCAGCTTGGGCGTTTTTTGGGAGATGGCAGTTACAGAAAACTGCTATCAAGTGGTTTTATCTTCCAGAGAGAGGCAAACTTCCTTTAATTCCTTTCGGTTCATGTGATTAGAAGGGCTTTCCTTGAGTCACGTGGTATCAGTGTCACCCTGCTTGTTCACCTGACCGTCTTTACACAGCTCAGAGAGGAAGACAGACCCCTGAAATAGAGGGAACTTAAAGCTGAACTGACCAGCAATGCAGTACATCCCGGTTATGAAAATGAAAGTGAATGGGTCATTTGGTGAGAAGGGGAAGAACCTTAACCTAATGCCATATGCCTTGCAGCATATAGGCCCATGGGAAACAGGGCAGAACTGGGCGTCAAAACTGGCCCTAGACATTGGGTCCCCCACGGCCCCATGGTAAATTCTGCCGAGCCGTTGGTTATCTAACAAGGGCCAGTCCAGCCCTTGTGGGATTTAACACTAGAAGTCACTGCAGGGACATTAAACTTTAAACATTAAAACATGCATTCTGCTTTGTAGTAATTTTGTCATACATACCTAAACACATCAACAGGGGTCAAGACTATAGCAAATTCTTACAGACACAGCTGAGGAAGAATTCACGTTCTGCATACTACACTGTCATGATCGTTGAAGTCGCAATATGTCAATTTTGCTGAGCTTGTCTTACTACATCTTTAACTCCTGACTCAGTAGGACTATTTACCTCTTACTACATCTTTAACTCCTGACTCAGTAGGACTATTTACCTCCTGTGCCTCTGTTTCTCCTGCTTTGTCGCAGCTGTCCTGTCAAGTAAACTCCCTCAGACTAAACAGTCTAAAAAGAGATCGTCTGCCTCCATACCAGCGCTGCCCCTCCAGTGGGATACGATACCCGTCAAGCTTGAGGCCAGATTACCCACATTACAGCTGATGCTCCAGGGACATAGACTAAGGGGTTTTGAAAAACCCACTCATCTCATTTACTGGCTTAGACAAGATTCCTTTATCGGATACTCCGATGTTTCCTGAAAAATTTAATACTACTATGGGGGAAAATCTCATGGGATTAACTCTTGTTTATCATAATCTCTGTGCCGTAGGTATAAATAATGAATCGTTTCACTTTCTTTCCTTTCCTACGTTGTCATCTCGGGCACAGAACAGCGATTTAATGATCCTTGTACCTCTCTCTCCATACTTGTCACAATCAGCCGTCTCCGGAACGTCCTGTCACTCTCTCACCGCCGCTCCAGCTGCAGATCAGTGTGCTTCTAGTATCTTTTCCCCTGCTGCCGCTGCCCATGGCTCAGAATTTCTAACCGGCAATTAGTTTGGATTTATCAGACTTCCTCCACTCTCATCAGCACTCGCAGAGCCCACGACTGAGTGGGACAATAACAGGAAACCCTCCCAGGAGGATGAAGCCAGACTCACCCTGGGCAGCTTTACAAGTCTTGACTCTATTGGTCTGAGCTTGCACAGGTTCACAGCCGTACGTGTTGCCCTGTGTTCCTCACACACACAGCACTGCTTCTTGGGTTGCTGAGGACTGAAACAAAGGAGGTGGCCCAAAAAAATCACCTTCAGGTAAGAAATGATCATCCTCATGCTTAAGTGATTGACTTGTGGATTTATAATGTTGTTCAATGATTGTTTTTTTTTTTAAAAAAAAAAGCTTTAATTTCTTAAAAAGTTATCAAGTTAAAAGTGCTACATGATGAACAATAAGGATAATATGGTATTCGAATAATCGAACTGTATTTACTTAAAGTTTATTTACATTGTCAGATAAGCTTTTAAATAAGAGTGTCGTTTGAGGTGAGTCCAGAACATGTACCTGTTTTAGGCTGTAGTATGTTGTAAGTAGAGAGGGACCTCAAACCCCAGGCTGTCTATCACACAGCATCGTGGGTTAAATAACTGTGACAGGTGACACAAAAGCACCCTGAGCTTGAACAGCAAGCAATGGCGTGCCGTAGAGTCTGCCCTACTGGACCATATTATCCTCAAACAAGAATGGACCCAAACCCCCAGCCTGTCATGGAATGTAAACGCAGGGAGCCTTATAGATCATTTATCCATTTGTTTGAACAGATCATTTTCTCTCAATTGTTAATTTTTGAATAGTTCTTATTTTTCATGAAGGTTTTTTGTTTGTCTTTAAAGCCACAGTCATCCAGAAATGATCCTCTGTGAATGAGATACTCTCCGCAACATGCAAAATTAAGCAATCAGTATTCACAGGACAAATTATGTGTTGAAATCTGGGTGGTGACCTCATTTTAATCCTGAGAAGTAGATAATTTAGTCTGACATTTTTTATATTTCATTAATTCCCCCTTTACTGCCAGGAACAATTTTGATGATGCAGTATCAACTTTTGGACTTGTATTAAAAGGCACCAAAGAGAAAAGGAGCTGTAAATGTAAATGTCTCTCAAACAGCCGATCACTCTAGTACAATACCGTACACTGCTTTCTTTACATTCCTTGAGATGCTGAATACAGCCCTTAACTAGTAATTCCACTTTTTATTGTACATAAAATATGTATTTTGGTGCCACTTTACAATTAGGCTACCCTTATGAATGGTTTATAAGCAGGTTATTAATTAGATTGTAACACTTTGTAAATCATTACTAGACAATTATAAACAACTTTTCTTATTATTAATGTGTTACTAACATTTATAAGTGGCAAAGGGCAGCCTTATTGTAAAGTGGTACCTGTATTTTTAATGATTCATTTATTTATATGTTTATTATTGTACATAATGAAAGAATAAAGTTTTCATTTATATCTACCCTACCTTAGATCGAATATTAAATGCTACAGGTTGAGAAACAATATTTTTGGTGTTGAAAAGCCCTTAACCAGATAAACATGGCATGATAATAGTCGCGGACATAGACCACTGAATCACAAATTCTGTGTTATACAGTAATAAGTCATTGACGCTACTGGAAATATGCACGAGATGTTTGTTCATTTCTTATGAACCACATCACAAATTACATTTTCTTAGATTTGTATTGTGCTTGGAACTGAGATAAAAGGCTTTCGTTCATAAACCCAAGCTGCTTAGTTAGAAAAATAATACTGGGATTTATTTGATCTGTTTAATCCAAACCATATTTGTGGAGCATGTTGTTTGCGTACATGTTTAGCTAACTTTCGATCCTTAAAAGTGTATCTCTGCCAGTTGTGTCTATCGAGGTTCTGGATGTGAAACTACACATTTCACAGTCACGAAATATGGCACCCGCATTCTGCGGAAGGCAAGCCTCACATCTCTCTCCAGCTTTTTATTCAAAAGCATCAACTCCCAGTAGGAAAAGTGGAAAGAGAAACTGCTGAAAAAGAAAAGAGTTGGTGGTATTTGCTTTGAGGACAGAAGCTGTGTCACATTGTATCTTCAACATTCTTCAGGTTTATAGGTCTGATTTGGGTAGAGTAATGAAGTTCCCATCAAGTGAATGCAAAGAGACACGCTTATTGAAAACTGCAGATTTTTTACTTTGAAAACTTGGTTATTGTCCTTAGTTGGGTAGTCAAGATGCTATTTTTACAAGATGGATTCCTTCCTTCTTGTGGCAGAAGGCAGAATGTTGTGTGAGATTCAATGGTAGGAAGGGTGTGGTATAACAGACAAATTAGCATAATGGCAAATGCATGAGTAACCGGTTATTTCCCTGTAGTATTGTGCTTCCACTTCCTTTAGCTGATAAGGTGTCCCCTTTAAACATCATGCTATATGGGTGAAAATTAACAGAAAAAAAATAAGTAATTTAAGTCATTTTGAATGCACAATGCTGTGCTGTAGTGGATTGCATTGTGGCCTCTGAACTCCATGGTTGGGGTATAATTGAGTAATTGAGTAATACTGGTCCTGTGTGTGTGGTTTATACTTTCTGTGTTCATGTGGGTTTTCCTGGTAATCCAGGTTCTAAGTCTAGTTTTTAGTATGATTGAAATGTCGTCTCTAATTTCCACTCGTGTGCATAAATGGGTGTGCATAGATGGACTGGCATCCTATTTCGGGTCTACCTTGTCCTGCACCTTAATGATTATGTATACCGGCAACCAGACTGACCAAAATAAGCAGCTGGAAGACGCATGGATGGATGGAAGGATGAGTGGGCGGTTCTGCATAACAAGTCATATACACTGCCTGGCCAAAAAAGAAAAAGTCGCAGACTCTAATATTTCGTTGGACCACCTTTAGCTTTGATTATGGTCCACGTTCGTCACTGCAGTGTTTCCACATGCTTGTGCGACCTCTCAACAAATCTTTTCATCCAGATTTGCATTCATGTCTCATCGAGATCTTGTATTGGTGATAGGTGAGTTGAAGCACTCTGTAGAATTTTCTCTCTTTCAGTGGGGTTAAGGTCAAGACTTTGTAATGGCTAATTCATTTGTGAAAATGATTCCTCATGCTCCCTGAATCACTCTTTGACGATTCGAGCCCAATGAATCTTAGCATTATCATCCTGTTATAAGCCCATGCCATTACGAAAGAAATAAATCCATTGATGGGATAACCTGGCCATTCAGGAGAATCAGGTACTGAATTCACTTTATTGCTGCATAACGTTGATCTGTAATAATGATCCAATGATTGGCTCTTAAGTACTTACTGATTTAAATTCAAAGAGTGATTTTTTGGCCAAGCAGTGTATAATATGATGACTACTATAATTCTATCCAACTACAGTATTTTCTAAATTTTTCTATTTCATTTGTATTTCTCTGTTATTACATGAATTAGAGGAATTCCAATTATTTTTATTTGTAAATAATAATGCCTAAAGTATGTTGCAATCTGGGAAACTGGGAAATCTTTATTCATTATGGTCCATCTAATGTTAGAATTCTTTTTGAAATTCTATGGGAAAACAGCTAGAGGAAAATCATAATCATTGTAGTATTGGAACTTGGAACTTTCTGTGTAATTACAAGTATTACTGTCTTACAGCTTACTGTACTTGTAGCCATTATTTCTCACTGGAAATTTGTAAATGATAAATATGTACATGTATATATTCAATAATAATTTTGAATATTTAAGTATTTAAGTGTTTGTAATAGGCATTTAGAAAATGTTACTAAATAATGTAAATAATGTTATATTTCTACAAAATATGCAATACATAATATATAGTATTATTTTCCACAAAACGTCATACATTAAAATTATTTATAAATAAACCTTGTTCTTACGGACTATGAGAAATCCAATAAAAATAAAGTAAAATGGTCAATCGGAGGTCAATCGCAATGTGTAAAGCTTACACCGCATAATATCTATCTACCTTATGATTCTGTGTGGAAATCAAAATTATATCAGAATATATCAGAAATTACTGTAATAAAACTGCAGTTAAATGTGGAGCTTTTCAGCTCACAGGGTAAAAGCCAATTATTACTAACAATACTGAACAGAGTGATAAGTAGGCTGGCCTGTTGGGGGCAGTAGAGCTCAATTTTGGGAGAATTACTTGAATTATTTTCCATGATTCCATCTTCCGTTGACCAGTGGAGGCCATATTAAGGCTCTGACCTGATCCAAAGTTGGCCAGCTGCCAACGCTAACAGTACGTTAAAACAGAATGACATCTCCACCCCCACCCATAAAACAACAGACTAGTCAAAATATAATACTGCCGTTTTGTTAGCTCTGAAAGGGGCATTAATAATAATAATAAAAATAATAATATTAATCATCACAATTTTATATATTAAAGGCATTTCAATGAGAACCTTAGGACTGAAGGCTTCTAAAACTGGGAGGTGATATGTACACTGTAAACAGGGTACTATCCCACAGCTACTCTCCAGTCCTGTAATCGGGAACACTGGAGGAGTCGTCCTGGGGTCAGGCCCTGGGGGTCCCAGGATGGGGTTCAGGTACAATGAGATGCGTAGGGATGGAGCTTAGGAATTTTTGTTCCTAGCCAACTGGGCTAATTCAGTGAAACATGTAGTCCAGCATGGAATTTTTCTTATTAGCTAGCAAGCTAGTGCTGATTATCTGTCTTCGCCCTTCGTCTAAATGAATCACCTCAGCTGCGTGACTAAGCTGGTTTCGAGCCCTGAATACAGTATATCTCAGACTGCGTTGAAACCTATAGCCCTGATTTCCCCGTGTTCAAATATTTTAAGGTCTGGCCGACCGCAGAGAAAGTGTTTATTTTTGAGCCCGCCCACAATGGCGCTTCTGCCGTGTGCGGGAATTGCTGATGGTTCCACGTCCGCTTCACCCCTCAGAAGCCTTCACACCGCATGGGACCATCCGCCCGGGGCCTGATGATGTTGCCAGTGTCATGGATGCTGCTCTTCGGACCGACACTCGGCCTGGCCTCTCCTGGCGCCAAGAGTGTGCACTCCTCCCCGTCACTGCAGAGACAGAAGCGACACTGGGAGTGGAAGTCTTTCTATATGCTGGAGGAAAGAGACCCCCCACACCGCGTTATGAAGGTAAACACCACAAGCAGCTGGATATATTTATTCATTAAAATTGTTTAAGGTGTAAACAGCAAACACAGTGTATTTCAAATGCTATATTTCACATGCATCCTTCAATAACCACCAATAAGCTATTTAACCATTTTATACTACTCACATAACATTTACTACCAATACAATATTAAACTTTGTTAAATGTGGTTTTAAATTCTTTTTTTCCAGCTACATTCAAATAAATCTAATATCCATACAATATATAAAATTGAAGGAGATGGTGCGGGCAAAATCTTTACGGTTGATGCATCTGGAGATGTATATGCCCGGGAGAAGCTTGATCGTGAGAAAAAAAGTTCATATAGACTCAAAGCCAGACTTATCGATACCAGAACCAATCAGCAAGTGGATAATGAGGAAGAATTTGAAATCAATGTCGCCGACTTAAACGACAACAATCCAGTGTTTCTACAAGACTTCAAAGGATCAGTTGTGGAGAGATCTCGAAAAGGTAAATGATATTTTGAAAGCTTGTTTCACACCATTGGTGTTTTCTACAATTCAATTAATTGCATATTGAAATTTAGAGATTAGAGAACCAGATCCCTTTTTTTGTACAGGAACCCTGGTGTTGAGAGTGACTGCCACTGATTATGATGACCCGACAACCCCAAATGGAAAGCTTGAATATAAGCTATTAAATGGGACAGATTTATTTACCATTGACCAAGAGGGTGAGACATGAACCAGATCTACATCTTCTTATGTACTGCTAATATGAACAGTTCATTTAACATGATTATTTTAATAATGATGTAAGAGGTAAAAGCCACATTACCTGTAGTACACGTATGATTTCATCTTTGGGAATACTGTTTTTTGCTCAGAGTCAGTAGATTTAGCCAAAATGAAAACAACAAAAATCGATATTTAATAAAATGAAACTATCTTCATGCAAAAATAATGTACTAAGATCAATCATTTATTTTATTTTTAATTTATTTAATTATTTTTAAAAACAGTAAAAATATTGATTAATGTGATATGAATAAGAAAACATGTAATAGTCATTTATTACAATATAATATATAAATGGAAATATAATGCAATATATAATAGTAAAGTGTAAGGTTTTGTCTGTAGTTTCAGTTTGAAGAGATTTTATTCAGATTACAGTTAAATATGATTTATACTTTCCATAGAATATCACTCAAGTTAAGTTTAATCCCTCAGGAAAGTGATTAAAGTGATGTACTCCACTTTAGGTGACATTAGAACCACAATTGACGACCTAGACCGTGAGAAACAGAGCATGTACAAGATTTCTGTTCAAGCCAAAGACATGCCTGGCATGCCCTCTGGAAACATTAACACCACCACAGTGACAATCAACGTGCTTGACATCAATGACAACATGGCGGTCTTCAGGAAAAGTAAGACTTCTTCCAGAAAAAACACAAGAATTTGTGTAATCTTACTTTGCAAACTAAGAAATTATTTGCATTCTGGTATTATTTAAAGTGTATTGGGAAGTTGATATTTATTCTGGAATTATCTCCCAAATCAACAGAATCATATTCATTTAATGTCAAAGAAGATGCAAAGCAAAATTCCACAATTGGAACCATGGAACTAGAAGACAAAGATGAGGAGCAGAATAAAGACCCAGTCTTCTCCGTTCTTGAATTCCCTCAGGTGTTTAAGGTGGTTAAAAACAGCATGAAAGACGGAGTCCTCACTTTGAGAAAGGTCTGCGTGCTTA
Organism: Mormyrus lacerda; assembly: GCA_015163995.2. NCBI lineage: Eukaryota > Metazoa > Chordata > Actinopteri > Osteoglossiformes > Mormyridae > Mormyrus > Mormyrus lacerda. The sequence goes on along the minus strand of JAABNX020000008.1, from coordinate 17,357,339 downwards.
TGAAATATCATATCAGTCCTGAAGAACATCAGTATCGTTGACAAAGTAATTCAAAGCTCCCTGTTTAATGTCCGTATTTCCACAGGAACTTGATTATGAAACAAAAGAGAAATACACCTTCACGATAAAAGTAGAAGAAAATAACCTCAAAAGACCAGCTGACAACCAATATGAGAAACTCAACATTCTGAGTACCGAGGTGGAGATCAATGTGATCGACGTTGACGAGCCGCCGCTGTTCTCTGAGCAAACCTACAACTTCAGCATCAAGGAACACTGTCCCATCAAAACCACGGTCGGAACGGTTTCAGCCAAAGACCCTGATAAAGCCAACTTCACCATTCGGTACATTCTCTACGTGGGTTTTAGTTCATGCGATATTCTGAGCATAATTATTTCTATTTGTGGGCCCACTCCTGTTTTTTTTTGAGAAGCACATTTCCAAGTTTTCTTATAGCACCAATTTGGTTGTAGCATTTGTGATTTCAAAGTTTAGTTTAGTATACTAGTTTAGGATTTTTTTTTTGACTAGTTACCTCTGCCTTTATAGGCACCTGGCTAAAATTCAAAATTCTTTGGGGTTTTTATAACTGAATTGTATTATTTTGCGTACCTGATACCTCCTTTTTTGTCAGTTTATGGCGTTTCTTTCACCAGCAATAATTGACAGTTTCCTAGCAGGAAAACAAGGGAAAACACCATGAAATTACATGACATGTAATGCATGAGACATCAATATACATATGACACACATGCATTCTATTTTGTTTATTAAAATTTATAACTTTTTCATTGGTGAAAGATGCACAGAAGTGCGCTGCAAATTGGGACACACCTTTGTCAATTAAAAGTTTAATTGATTTAATGCGTCAGCGGAATGTTTCCAATATGCAATAAGACAAACTAAATTTTAAAAATCAATTGTTATAACCCATTTTCCTGCAGATATCACATTGATGACCCAAACTATCCTATTGCCATTGATCCTATGACTGGTGTAATGACAGTCGTAAAAGACCTGGACAGAGAGCTTGTTGATGAACTCAAGTTCACTGTTACTGCTGTGGAGGCAATTCAAAAAGGTGGGACCCCAAATATTTCCCCTGTCAGGCTGTGTCAGCGCGTCTGACATGTGTCAGCTATGGCATATCAGAACAAGGATATGACTAACTTTTCTGTGTGTGGGAATAAACTGTATTGCCAACAGTATAGGGGCATTATGGCAAACAATTGAAATAAGCAAAGAGTAACACTGACTTTGCATTTTTTAAAGATTAAATCATTATTAATTGTTGTGCTAATGGTCAGGAACTCCACAAAGTAATTTTTGTCAATATATACTCAGAGACTTGTTTAGAACACATCCCATTACCAATACAGCAGGAAACATAACAACACACATCTTGTTGCTTTTCAACAGGACTTAAATCCCACGCACTGGTAAACCTTCTTGTGCTGGACATCAATGACAATAACCCAGACCTAACTCCGGACGGAATGATTTTTGCATGTGAGGCTGACCAACCCGGAACAGTAAGTTTTTATTAATAATATCTTTGATATTTAAGGAAAACCAAGAGCCTGGCAGCAGTGATCAATCAGTAATTATTTTCTGTTTTCCTATCTCGCAGATAATAGGAAGAGTGAAAGCAACGGACAAAGACAAACATAAGGAAATATTCACTATCCAGTTAGCGAAACCAAGTTACAACTTCACACTCACCGATAACAGGGGTATGTTGACAGTCTCACCATGTCAAGTTATGGTAACCCCATTACTTTTTAATATGTGACCTTTACTAAAATGACATTAATATGTCATGCAAACAAGTGTTTGTTTTCCATATTAAATGAGGATAAGGTTCATTGAAGAGGGTATGTACAGGCATGAAAAGCATGAAACACTTCAATTTGTTGATTTTAACTTTTGAGCACATTCCTGATCTACCTAGATTTCCAGAAGGCCTTTCATGTTGTCCCCCACAAACGGCTCTTGCTTAAGCTCAAAGCTGCAGGGATTTTAGGAACTGTAGCAGCTTGGATCAAAAACTGGTTAACTGACAGGAAGCAGCGAGTAGCTATTAGAGGCACAATATCACAGTGGGCCTGTGTTCATAGTGGGGTACCGCAGGGTTCAATTTTAGGACCACTATTGT
>JAABNX020000008.1:17340306-17355083 GCA_015163995.2 Mormyrus lacerda | reverse complement strand
ATAAATGTAAGGTAATCCATGCAGGGAGCAGAAATATAAAGTACAGATATTTTATGGGTCCCACTGAAATAAAGGTAACTGATTACAAGAGAGATCTTGGTGTATATGGTGATGCTTCCATGTCCCACTCTCACCAGTGTGAGGAAGCAATAAAAAAGGCCAATAGAATGTTGGGTTACATCTCTAGGTTTGTGGAGTTTAAGTCAAGGGAAGGACATTAAGAAGGACATTGCTGCAATGTAGGGCTACGAGAATGATTCCTGGTCTTAGAGGAATGTCTTTTGAGGAGAGGTTAGCTGAGCTGAATCTGTTTAGCCTCGAGCAAAGGAGACTAAGGGAGGACATGATCCAGGTACATAAGATTCTCACAAGTCTGGATGCTGTTCAGCCAAATGGCTATTTCAATATTAGTTTAAACACTAGAATTCATGACCATAAGTAGAAATTAAGACGAATTTGAGGAAGCACTTCTTTACACAGCATGTAGTTAGAGTATGGAATAGTCTTCCTACTAGTGTAGCGCAAGCTAAAACCCTGGGTTCCTTTAAATCAGAGCTAGATAAGATTTTAACAACTCTGAGCTATTAGTTAAGTTCTCCCTAAACAAGCTTGTTGGGCCGAATGGCCTCCTCTCGTTTGAAAAATTCCTATTGTTCTTATACTAATGTTCTTATGTTCTTAACCATATGATGAATTTTGATTTCCAACCAAAATCTGTACCAGGGGTAGGCAATCTAATCCAGAAAGGGCCATTTTATTTGCCGGTTTTCACTTCATCTCCCTAATTAGATGACTAATTAGAGGACTAAATGGCTGAAGAGTCCTAACACCTGGGTTTGAACAGCTAACCTAATGGTTATCCCAAAAGCCTGCATACACACCTGCCCTTAGCAGATTGCATACCCCTGATTAAGACTATAAACTATAGTCCAACCAAAATGAACCATAGCGTCTTACAATAAGGCAGTGCTGACCGAATCATATACACGTTTTTGCTGCAACAGTTGATTTGATTGTTACTTTACAAATTCCCATTAAGGGCTTAATCAAATTGGGCAGAACAGATATCCTTCCAGTGCTCAGGGGCCCAATGGTAATGTCACTCAGCCAGTCGCGGGATTTGAACCGACAACCTTCCGCTCAGTGTCCCTAAACTACCGATGATAAAATAGTCACTCACGCATTCTGCACGCTGCTTGCCCGCCACCCAGACAACACTGCCAACATCACTGTGCGTCATGGAGACTTCAACCAGGATGACCCGATGTACCCTCTGGTGGTGAGGGTGTTGGACAACGGCTCCCCGATCCGTAGCAGCACCACCACCATCGAGATCCCTGTGTGTAGCTGCGACTCCAACAGGAAGAACTACTACTGCAAAGCGGCTCCCACCGCGACCACCGGCAGCTTCCACGCCCTTATCGCCATCATCCTGTGCATCCTCACTATTCTTGGTAAGCTTTTGTCTCGTTCCTTCTCATTTTTTTCTTCATTTTTCTTTCTTGTCACATTTTTTCCCCCCATCTTCAACCCTGTCCGTGTGTCTGTGCTTAAATCGTCCTCCTCTAAAATCCCAATCAGCTGGTACATGGCAGTAGATACGAACAGAGTAACGATATGTGGCAAGACGCTGGAATAGTAGGCAGCGTGGTGATGAAGAGCACAAACCTGAGAGCTGCTGGTTCAAATCTCAGGATGGGATGTGCTTTTGTACCCATGAAAAATCTCATTATTCCTGAACTGCATAAGAAAAAAAACCCACTGTGTAAATCGATAGAACCTGACATGTCACCTACAGAAGGAAATGTTAATTGGCAACAGGAGACCAATTTTTATATCCAATTATACGATGTATTATCTTTAAATTGCCACTAATGTGTGATTATGTGTCACTATGATGGGCTGGCATCCCCTGCCTTATGGCCTGTGCTTACTGAGATGGGTTACAGGCCCAACTCGACACTATACGGAAAAAAGTTACTCAAAACGGATGGATGGAATACTGATACGAATATGACCAACACAGATTTTCTTTTGGTTTCTATTTGTTTTTTTAAGAGTAAATGTAATGCCCCCCACCAAATTTTATGTAGAATATTCAAGGAGCCCTATAGTTCTGGTATCTGCCAGGAATTCCATGCCCCTTTGATGCCCCCAGTGTTTGAGAAACAAAAATGTTACATATTGGGGTCACAAAGGAGGAATCGGTGAGTAACGTAGATAATATCTCAGAAAAACTGGCTACATTTTTTAAACCAAATCTGGACTTCTCCTGAAACAAATAATTTATTTCATCCAAACTGACTGATCGTCCAGCTTGAAATGCATATATGAATTGAGGAAAGTAAAGTTATAATGAAAAGTTTCTCCCTTTTTGCCACAGTGATTGTGATCCTCTTCATCCTGAGAAAACGAAGGCAGAAAGAAACCGCGATGATCCTGGGCAAGAACGGGGAGATTCACGAGCAGCTGGTGTCCTACGACGAGGAAGGCGGTGGCGAGATGGACACCAACGGTTACGACGTCTCCATCTTGAATTCGGTGCGGAACGACGGCGCCATGCTGCCTCCGCCTCCCGGCGTGTACGCCGCCGTCAATAAACCGCCGGCGGTCAGGAGAGAGATGGCCACGATGATCGAGGTAAAGAAGGACGAGGCAGACCACGAGCGGGACGGCGGTCCCTACGACACCCTCCATATATACGGATACGAGGGGCCCGAGTCTCTGGTCGGGAGCCTCAGCTCGCTGGAAAGCGGCTCTGACAACGCCAGCCTGGACTACGACATCCTCAACGACTGGGGTCCGCGCTTCAAGACACTAGCCGAGCTGTATGGAATAGAACCTTCTGAAAATCAATACACCTACTGACTACAGCAGTAACTGTGAGTTTTTTTCTTTTCCTTTTTTAAGATAAGGTCATTTCTAATCAGTTTTCAGTTAAAGAAAAAATCCTTTACCACACTTTCCAGGATAAAATGCAGAATGACGCCAAAATCAGTATGGGTCTCCCTGTCAACAGTGTGCCAAGTTTAAATGTACTTATCTCTGTCATTTACTCCCGTAACTTGTTTTTATTATTATTATTATTATGATTATTATTATTTAATTTTCCGTATTCTCTTTGATTTAATGATTTCTAGAATTGTTCAGTGGAGTTCGTCCTGAATTCTCAGTGTCAGTAAAATAAGCAAGATATTAGATATATCAGTCGTTAGTTGTAAAAAAAAAAAAAGCCTTTTGGTTTTTCATGAATTTATGGGGAGGAAAAAAAACAGAAAAATGTGAATCTTGTGTGGTTCTAACAAACTTTTAAATCTTGTTTTTTTATTTATACCACTAAATGGTGGCAAAATTATACACACACAAACAAATGTGATTAGAAAGGAGGGCTGCATTTCCAGCAAATAAAAAATATGCATGAAATCATGTTGCCTACACGCTCATATTAAGTCATTCTCAGTGGCCATTTGCTTGTCTGGCGTTTGTCATGAGTAGGTTGACCACGTTTTTGTCAGGAAACGCATACAATAGCCATGGGAGCATAGCAGGAAGCACTGAGCGCAGTGGAGTTGAAAGATTTGCGGCCAATTCCAGCTTTCTTTGAAAAAACTCATCAACACTTTGGGTCTGAAGGACAAAAAAATTGTCTCTGAGGACCATCAAGCAAGATTTTAATAACTGTCACAGGAAGCATTGACGAAAAGAAACGGTCTGCTGAGGACAGAAATACAGTCTGAATAACTTTAACCTTTACTCCGAGTGCTGAGATCCAGCACAACATCGTTTTATACACAAAGTGAAGGGAATAAGAAATTTAGCATTAGGCAGTAGTGATTCGCAGCATTTTGTTTATATATCGTCTACATTTTGGGAAAGAAAAAAAAACATTTTGTCTTTGATCTATATATTTTCTTTTATCCTTTTGGGTTTATTTTCTTGTTAGTTTTATTTAATTTTATATTGTACTCTTTCACTATTTGGTGGTGTAAGTCATAGATACAATTTGTGGAAACTTTGCCATTCTGGTTGTATACAGCGAGGCCCTGTGTCCCATCCTCTCCAGCACGAAGAATGATCCGAAAAACACAAACAAAACACTGGAATCAGCTTCCTGCACATATGTGTGAGGAAGCCTACTTCCTGCCCCGTTATCTTTCCAGTGTAACACATTGTAGCTATTTTCCTGTTTTCTCCCTGGGAAAAAATTAAAAAGCAGTATGACAAAGCGTAACGCAAAAAAACGTTCAACCAACTTGTTCTTATAAATAGGATAAATGTAAGAAATATAATCAATATAAATATGTAAGCCCAACCAAGTTAAAATTGTTTTTCAAAGACGCAATGGAATAGGTTGTTTGGTTTAAAATCTTAATCAGAGCTGAGTTTGCAGTGTTTCATTGATGAAATAAATTTAAGAATTTGGTGTGTTCCTGTTACCGTGATGTGAATGCAGTATTAAGTTTCTAGTGCATATAAAAAAACACACCACACTCCTGATCCTTAAATGATGGATTTGGGCAAATTATGTACCTCATGTCTTAAATGAAAACTACTGATACCCTCTGAAAGTATGCCACCACTTACAGCCACAGCAGCCCCAGTGAATTATGGGTGTCGCTCATCCAGGAAATGGTGCATACTGAAGATTATCAGCTGCCTCACTGCAAGTAGACGCAGTGCCTGTATATCTGCTGTATGTAATTATGCATCTTTTCAGAATACTTGACTGTACGTATGTGTTCTCAAATATTTCCCCTGAGTCTCACCAAGAGAACTTTACCATCCGGTGTGTTGTGCGTGCTTATGTAAGGAAGTGTATCTTTCTTGTGATCCTCATGAAGTTTATGTAAATTGGAACAACAGCTTCCAAAATCACTTTTTTTCACTGCTTTGTAAGCGCGAGAAATGTGTGCCTTCTGTTAAAATTACACCATAAATATTTTTTGTAATGTCTGCATTGTGTAAAACTAGTAAATTTTTAACTGTAATTTTATATGAATACAGTATCATTTCATAATAAACTTTACAGCTAAGTGAAAACTTGCAAGTTGAGTTTCTTATCTCCTGAATGAAATAACAAATACATTTCAGAAGACTGTGGACAGGATGTCTGTCTATCAAAGGGGTCAGACACTCCATGCGCAATCTAGAAATGAACTGCATGCCTTTGGACTGAGACAGGAAAACCAGAATGAAAACCACAAAACAGCTCCACACACAAAGAGAAAGGGCGAGATTCAAATCCACAACCCCGGAGGTATGAAGCGACAGCGCCACCTACTGCAACAAAAACAACGAGAGCTAAAACAACAACAAACGCAACAACAGTCATACCCATTGTAATTATTTGCTGGTGAGATTTTGGCAGCTCAACCAGAGAGAATAATGGATCAGCAGGCAATGAGTGTGGAATGAGTGGCCAAATTTTGGAACAAATCACATGCATCAGTGAGTTTCATGGGGCATTGAGTTTTATGGCTAACATCAACAATTGCAAAATGTAAATCTTACAAGAACATTTAAGTCTTATGTCTTGAAACTAACAGTGGGGGTACTGCCAAGGAATGACAGAAACAGATGGCTGAGATAATGGCGAACACTTATCCACAGACATTGGAGGAAATTCTTTAATGACGCTGTGCTTCCCGCCCATGCCTCTGTGAACTCCGAACGGGCTTCCTGAAGCCTCTAAACAATCACCTTTTAAATGCCACTGGGAAAGGGCTTTTCTTTATTTATCTGTAGGTGCTTCCAGTACAATGGATTACCTTGGCAATGAAAAATGTGGATACTGCGATACATAAACACTGCATATATAAACTTATATCTCACTACCTGTGGCTGGAGCACAGGAGGTGTAGCACATAACCCTGACGACATGTGACCATGTGACAATTGCCACTCTGACCGAACATACTTACGCCATCTATCTACTTCTCTCATTATCAAACTTTAACTGTTCATTTTTCATCAGTTGTTTCACTGTCTTTTTAAGTAACGGACAGAACATCAGTATAAATGCATAATCCGTAAATACTAAAACCTCATTAAATAATATTGAAATACAAGAGATGAGAGCAATATCACCACCATCAGAGCTCAGTAATACCTGTAATTTATGCTTTATAATCCTTAATATAACTGGAAACAAAACTGCATGCGTGTTGCTTAATGGACTATGTGCAGTTCTGTTGTGTCACACGCCCTCTAGTGAAATGAAAAATCACACACATATTTGTAGTCCGACAAGCAGAGCTTGTCTGTGCAAAGATCCTAAGTTCCTACTTACTTTACCATTGTATGTTGTTGGTAGTACATGAAATTAAAATGCTAAGCTAATACACAGCTCAGGTAACTGGTCTAAAAATGAAATGTCATTACAGGCCTTTTAATCAAGATGTGTGTGTAACTAGGCAACATTACAGCAGACCGTTCATACTTGGGAATATTGAAATCTTTAATATCCTACAAAACTTCGAATTGATTCATAATGGATTAGCTGACCGTGCACTAGTATTGTATGGCTTTCACTCCCATGATTCTCAGTTTGAAGAACATGTGACTTGCAGTTGGCTGGGATGTGAATTTGGCTGGGATGTGAATTTGGCTGGGATGTGAATTTGGCATACTCCCATTCCTTGGTGTTTGTGTTTGCATGTGTAGCATATGTTGCCTTCAGACTGACTGGCATTTCTCCTTTCATGTTACACGCTCACTAGCAACAAATGACAGCAGATTGACTCAGATAAACCTTTCTCAGTGACGGGTGTCGATGAAGAAGTCATCCCACCTGCAGGAGTCTTCCTGTGATGAGACCTTTCATTACGGCTAGATAATTATCATGTGGCACTACTCATTGGCCTCCTCAACCCACATGCATGAGGAGTAAATGTCAAGTACCTGAAATGCCCCAAGTTTTATGTCTTGGAACAGGGCTGGAAAAGGTCAGAAAGCAAAGTGAAATGGGCTTAGTGTTACTGTCTTCTGACACAGCTCTGCTGCCTCTTATTGACACTCAGGTGATGTAATGAAATGAGCCAACCAAAGAGAGTGTTTACCCCTCTTTAACTGAGAATTAAGTACTTCAGCTAATCCTGCTTGTGACGGTGGTTTATTCATTAGGCTCACACCTTAGGCACAGAAATCATGCTGGTCTGTCCGTTCATTTATTGTTTATTTATTGGATTTATTTTGTTTTGTTGTTACTTATTTGCCTTATTGTTTTGATGTTGAGATACTGGAGAGGATGCATCTTTAAATTTTGTTGCTGTGGAAACAAGAATGACAATAAAGCTTCTGAATCTGAATCTTATAACAAGCACACGGACACACACATCGCCATTCACAAAAACAGCACATGCAGCACGCAAGAGGATGTCGGGCTAGTTTCTATTAAAGGAAATCTTGGCTAGTGGACACAGAAGACAAGACATGAGGACATGGACAACATGACTCCAGCTTGCTGCCCCCGACCCCAAGCCTCCCATTCCTGCTTTCTTTCCAGGGAAACTCGCATCTTCCGCTCCAATGCCACACGCAGAGGGCGCGAAGCACAGAACCATCTGACAGGCCAGTCTCCCGTCCTCGCTGGCTTACACACACAATCCCAACGCAAGCCAACGTCATCAGGTTACTTCAGGTGGAATGAAGGCGCGCCGGCTCCTGTTTACAGGCAGCGACTTCATGCTCAGAGGAAATAATGCCTCATCAGGTAATTATCATATAATCCCTTCAGTATATATATGGGTTTCCACTGGTTCTCGTGCAACATTTTCGTACTTGCGTGTGATGCTGTAATATTTTGAAATCTAGTTGAATTTATTAATCCAATTGTATGCATATATCTCTTTAGATGGTGCCAGTCATTAAAAAAATAGTGCCATGATTAGTACTCAAGTGACGGTGCTTGTGCAATAACGTACTTTTACAAGGATTTTTTAAGTTATTCCTTTTATTGTTCTCTACACCAAATTCTCAGAACTGAGGGCACAAGGGAACCCAGCATGCTTTGCTGATCTTCCCACAGTGAATACAGCCGCACCAGTGGGTAGAATGTCCATACAACCATCAGCATCTCCATGATAGGAAATTTTTAAAAATGTACACATAATAATGGTGGGAAGTCAGCTCTGTATAGAACAACATACAGTGACCAGAAGTTATAATGAAAGGTCCACAATGGACGCGGAGGTTGAAGGGTTTCACGCGGCTCAAAGAAGTCTGATTTATGTGCCACAGACACAGTGGCTGTCAGATGGCTGCATTCAAATCAAACTATTTTATTTTATCAAATAAAAACTTTTAATTCATTCATCTTCTATATCACCTGCCCAATACTGGGCTGGGGGGGGGGGCACAAGGCAAGGAACATCCCATGATGGGGTGCCAAACCGTCGCAGGGCTCAACTCTTAAAAAAATGTTATACCTATTTATGCTTATATGAAATTGCTGTCCATCCAAGTTACCAGTAAGAGACTAGGACTATGAAAGCAACATCACAGCCATCTTATTGCAGGAGTTATCTTCAGAACTTGCAGATGAAATCACAAAGTACATCTGGAACAACCTGTCAGAAAAACAACAAAAGGTGAAGCTTCTCTAGTACAAAAAAAAAGGATCCAAACCTTGACTTCATTTCTTAGTTCTGTCGAGTTACATCAAACAGAGGCCTACTTTAATTATTACTAAATAACACATCAGGATTCAAATTCTGTAAAATATGTAACATCTGAACAATCAATTTCTATTGGACTGGATTTAAGTCCAATAGGTTAATGTGTAGAGCTGAGGATTTATTTAAATAATTTTAACGCTGCTTTTCTTGGCGGGTTATAACGGTCGAAGCTAATAATAAAGCAAATTGTAATTAAGTTTAGTCTTTTGCCCTTAGATTTTTGTATAATCCCACCCTTAGGTTAAAGTGTCAAATAATAATCACTGAATATGAAGATTAAATGCCATCTACACTACTGTAATGTACATTATAATTTTTTAATACTAATTTGAATTGAGGCGCGTAACATGAAATCCCACCGAAATATAGACGGCAATAACCATTAGATTCGAATAACGCTGTCTCACCAGCAGGAGTCGCAAAGACATTTGTAAAAAGATTAAATTCAACTTCATTTTATAAGTGTTCGAGAATATGACATGGAGAATTATACACATAGAAAGCACATCTCATGCTTAAATTGCCTATACAAATGGAAAACAACACTGGGCGAATGTTCCTTATTTTATTTTAAAAATATATAGAGTGAAAAAAACTGATAATGCCTATGACTAAAAAGCATACGCTGGTAATGAAGAGAAACTAGTTCCTGATTTCTCTAGCAATCAATTACTATGCCTAGTCGCCATTCTTCTCTGCACAGACACCTGTTCTGTAGGCTATATGATGTTAATCTTAATCTATGATATTAACAGGGTAAGGGCAGAGAAATAGACGCAGATTCACGTTAACTTTGTTACCGAGCATAATCTTTTTGATGGAAAATCAAAGGGGCTGACAGAAGCAGGCGTTTAAACGTATGGAGCGGTTTTGTGGTGCCTTTTGAGCGGCATTGCTCTAGTTATGTCATACTTTGACCGCTTGCCTGTCATGTGAGCTAAAACATCCAGATCTATAATATGCAGCACAAGCCTGAGTGGACAAGGATGCTGGTGGAAAAGCTGTTACCTAATGAAAATGCAACGATCGTTATTTTGCATGTCAATGTAAGCATGCCGTCCTAACGCGGTCCCGGTGGGCTCGATCAGAGATGTTATTTTAGGAGGTTAGGTCTTCGAGGAGCTGCAGTGGTCCACCGGCAGACGACACAGGCTCCCGGGAGAGGATCGAGGCTTTGCGGAGCGGCTGCTCTGGAGCAGCCCGATGCTGCAGATTGCGGAGCTCGTAGCCTGGCTTCCCCTTACGGCTACATATAAACAATGAGTCTGGGAGACACAATTCATGGCACGGCACCTATAGAAACCCATTTCCTTAAACTAGTTGGTCGACCAGAGCTTGTCGTCGCAAATCGCAATCGTATGGGGATATTGTACATCGGCGCGGGTAGGTGACATTCTTGTCATTTTGCGATCATGCGATTGTTTTGTATTAGGGGGCAAGTGATAGACTGCTGATGCATGGATTTAAATTGAGCCGCCTTTAACTACATGGTAGTACTAATAATAAGCATCCATGTGCTTCCGAATTTAAATAAGATTTTAATGATTAATGCTGTGTATTCGGGTCCATCCACCGAAAGCATACAATTTGTGTAACTGTTTGCCATGTTTCCTATGCATACATATGCAGTTTCCTTCTTTGTATGGCATTGTCAGCCTATTAACAATAAATATTTTGTTCTCTAAAGTAGCTGTAGTGTGCGGTATACAGTATTGTACTTATTTCTGTCCCTACTTAGCGCAGTAGTGTGACGCGAAATTGCTGCATTTATCCGCTAAAACCCCTGACATTTTTGGAAGCTTTGGGCTACTCTGGGTGTTGGATGAGAATAACGTGCTCGGTTATTGTTATCGTTTTGTTTGGGCAATACGGTAACTGTACTGTATGTCGCTGTTTTAATAATTTCCAGGCAAATGTTAAGTTTGATCAATTTGAAAGGGGGAAAAGTGGAATCTATCCCAGTTAGCTACTGCTTTCGTTTTTTTTTTTTTTACACACTTTAGCAATACATAGCGTGTCTTTTGACTGGACCAACTTATATGACCCATATTATCAGCAGGTAGTGGGTACTGATGATTAGCTTCTCTCTTCCAACAAGATGCTGACTATTTAGCATATTGGAGTAGAACTGGACATTTCTTACCTCACACTCATACATCCCTCAAGGTGTACAGCCTTGTTTGCATTATCCTACAAAAGCTGATGGTTAGTTTGGCTGCAGATTGAGTGCAGATCCATGTGCAAGCCCCCTTTCCTATTGACTCAAGCGGCAAGGGAGGCTATTGCCATGGTGAAGGGTGGCTTGTCCAATCAGTGCTTTTGCCCGGTGGGGGCAGAAATGACACATCAGCTTGCTCTGCTGCTGGGAGAGGCAAGTGCACAACCATTCACAGAAAAACGAAGCCGTCTGGAGCATATACTGTGGCCTGTTTTAGTCCTGTTTTTCCTTCTTCTCCTCTGAAGCACTCCTTCTCGATCTCCCCCTGGTAACCAGCACCTCAGGACCAATCGAAGTTGACAGGAACTACTCCCAAGCCTGTAAGTAAGCATTACATCGGCACGCACAGTCTGCTGCATGCATTACACGGGCAGCACTAGTCATTAGCTTCCATTAGCTAGAGCGCTACGTTGTTTCAAATCAGCAGCTAGAAGCAGTACCGCAGAAACCGCTTCACGGAGGAGTCACAACGGTTAATGTATGCAGTGACTCTTAAATGACTCACAGTATGCTCAGGCATTTCTTGGTTTTTCTCTGAGATACTGTCAGACTCTGGCCCGACGCCTTCCTGGACCGGTTTCCATAAATGACGCACATGCATTGGTTTGAGAACTTCCATGTCAGGTGACAGTAATCCCCAGCATAACTTACAGGGGATTCTAGGAGTCCACAGGTGGTGGGTATCAGCTCTGGAATTTGACTAGATGCCTGTAGCTGGTTACACTGGAAAAGCAAAGAGAATGTACGTGTCACCACACTGGACGCCCATGGACTGAAGAGACTAAGGAACATGGAAGCTTTGTGGGAAGCCAATCATTTATGTAAACAATGGGTGTATTGGGTGCATAACCATAAAGAGGAGCCTTACTGCTATCGTCTCTGCCTTTCAGACGAGGAAGTCACCCTTCTGTGCAGGAAGGAGGAGCTAAACTTTGGGAACTGCCTGTTCGATTGGCTGCGATGTTATAATAGGAGGGGCTGTGGCAGGGATTACATGTTGATGAAACTGATCTGCTCAGGTAAGGGAGACTTGGCCGATTCCCGCCCGCCGTCCTGTGCACTAGAGTCATCCATCTTCATCTTCTGTCATCTGTGCTCGACGTGGTGGATTTCACCCCTACTACAGCGGCCTCGTGGACTAATCCTTCCAGACAGAACTGAGGCTGTTTATTGATGTGTCTGGTTACTCATTTTCATCTTGTTATGTTAATCAAATGATTCTGACAAGCTCTATTACAGCAGATATGGAGAAATAAAAAAAAAAAATCTATTTATTCGAAAACCCCGTCAGTGTTGCCTCTCAAGAAAACAAACTGTCAGTAGTTGATTAGAGACTGTGAGAGATATGACATGTGTCTCTTTGGTGTAATTCGGCCAAGCACTTTAGTCTTGGGTTGACTTAGCAGTGTCATTTAAGCAGCTGGCTGGTTGATGTGGCTGACATCAGTTTTGATGGGAATCATCACTAACAAAAGCGCAGAAAGAACGTGATCACAGGTGGTTATCAGAGCTGGATTGTCCTCAGATGTTTGCATTTTAGTTCCTCTCCAAGGTTTGTCCATAGTAACCAGGAGTTTGTGTGTGTTGTCATCTTAGCATGTAGAAGTCAAACATCCCTGGCTGCCCTGTCCGTCACTCTGCTTGCATCTGAAACCCAATCAGTAAACAACCTTCCTGGCCTTTTTCTGAGTAACCGCTTATCCCCCAGACGCGGCACATTTGTGATGGCCGCTAATGCGTCCTGACCTTTCTCTAAATTGTTTGCATAAGGAGACAGATCCTCCCCACTCATGATCAGGCTGCTAGCTAGAGGTTGCATATAGTCATTTGGCTGCAGATTTCAGACCTGGGCTCCCTAATGCATGGTTGTGGTACACATGAAAAAAACACACACACACACTAATAGCAGATAAGACGTTTTGCATAGTCTGTGGCATTGTCTTAATGTACAATGTAAACTGAGACATATTTACATTCACTGAAAACGCTCTAAGTACTAAAACACAATTGTAAACCCGTTTTCCTCATGTGAGATTTTGATTCAGCCCCAATAGCATCGAAAAGTACATTTCGGAAACATCTAAACCGGACATGATTTGGTACAGCAGCATGGCTTGCGGCTGCTAATGTCATCTGCCAAAGAGATTTTAGCCGGTTAATATGACTCCCCGCCATTGCTGTGATATATAATTCATAACTCATCTATCTCATTCCTGAAATATCACAGTTGCCCATAGCAATAGCCTTGACTGGACCCTCCATTTTGGTTTTGTTTCATTTAAGACGCAGAATGAAGTCATCAGTTGGATTCTGAGCATCAGACCTACAGTAGTAAGGGGGCTTTAGTACTTCTGTAATAGTTGACACCACTCTCTTGACCCAGTGGGGTGTGTTTCAGGGTCCAGGTTCATCAAAAGCTTTCCAGACACAGTTTCACCCAGAACAGCTGTCCATAGCCTAGAAGCTACCGTAAGCTATGTAGCTCAGCCAGGTTTTCCTACCCATTTCTAACTGTTTACAGAAGAATCTCAATTGGGCGGCGTGCAGCTCAGCAGGTTAGAAAACTGTGCCTGTGATCACAATATTGTTGGGTCAAATCCCAGGGTCAGCAGAGTCATGTCATCGTTGGGTCTTTGAACAAGGGCTTTAACCCCAATTGCTCCAGGGACCGCCTTGACCCTGCTTTGTATGTCGCATTGGATTAAAGGCTGCACAAGGAAGCAGATCTTAATCTGGCTCATTCCTATCAAGCCACCTGCTGCTATATTATTTGTCACCAAAGGATGCAGATCTATTCCCATGTGTACCAGACTGTAATACATTACTCTCTACATGGCTTCACCTGTGTTCACCTCTTCAGACTGTATGGTAACAAATTAATCTCCTTAGTCATTTTAAAAAACTGACCGGCGTAATAGATACTAATTTCCAGCTTGCTCCACTGAGGTGATTTAGGATGATTTATAGGATGGGGATTCTCCATTGTGAGAGCCTGGGGATCGCTGGTTTACAATGCATGTAAAAAGACGAAGCACTCATCTGCATCTCGTCCCCTTAGTCCAGGAGACACAGAGTCTTTCAGGATTGGAGGCTCTGCACTGTCCATGCTATCCTGTCCTGAGGTCATGTGACAAACGTCCTTGGGGACACACAGACAATCCAGAGGAGGGAGCAAAAACATGGGAGACTGTGGGTCCCCAGTCCAGAGGAGGGAGCAAAAACATGACTGTGGGTCCCCGAGGACCGGATTGGGAAACGCTGCTCTACAGTTATCATTGTGCCTACTTTTCATGAGATAAACATATACATTTTAAAACATGTTGTTTTTTTCACAAGTGAAATTTACAGATACGGTGGACACTCCGTGCCCCCGAAAGGTGTTCACGCCTTCCCACTGTCTTAAAAAAAAGTGGATCTGTTACACAGTGGAGGCTGAAGTTGTGAAATGTAAGACTCTAGTGCCAACCAAATGAGCCCTTGTAACTGGCTCACAGTGAGCCGGTAAAAAGATAAGCAGCACATGCAGCTGGACTCTGCCAGCAATGGGTCAGACTCTTTCAAAATTCTTTCATAGTCCAGTTTATATCCAAGCAGGTGGTATTCTTGCGCAATAGTTACATCCATCCATATATACCAGTCAGGGTCAGACTAATGGGGTTGGGTGGTGTCTGTATGATAAGAGATACATACTGGAACTACATATTCTTAATTAAAAAGACCATATACTGTATTTCACTGTATATTCCTGAGCTTTTTATATTTGATCGTAGGTACTTTGCAGCATAAAGATACTACAGAAGCAGTACATGCATTTTTATGAGTATTTCCTTAATGGCAGAATGGCTACACCTCAGTGCCAGCTGTAAATGAGCCATAGCAAGCCC
>JAABNX020000008.1:17327284-17338956 GCA_015163995.2 Mormyrus lacerda | reverse complement strand
AGGATTGGATGTCTGTGTGTATCTGTCTGAGGATTGGATGTCTGTGTGTATCTGTCTGAGGATTGGCTGTCTGTGTGAATCAGTCTGAGGATTGGATGTCTGTGTGTATCTGTCTGAGGATTGGATGTCTGTGTGAATCAGTCTGAGGATTGGATGTCTGTGTGTATCTGTCTGAGGATTGGATGTCTGTGTGTATCTGTCTGAGGATTGGCTGTCTGTGTGAATCAGTCTGAGGATTGGATGTCTGTGTGTATCTGTCTGAGGATTGGCCGGCTTTGTGTATTTGTCTGAGGCTTGGTCTATGTGTTAGGAGTCGTGCATTAAGATTCCCGCATGTGGCAACATCTTTGGCCCAGAGTCTCTTGGAATTGGATCATGCCACTTAACATATGCGGATAGATATTTTAGAAAGAATAGGTGACAGGCAAATGAAGACACTGCACAGCTGAGTCAGGGCATATGTTACTTAGAGCGATGGATTGGTTATTAAGAACATGCCTTTGGAACCTCAGCAGCGAACGCCATTAATATGTTTTTAACCGATATGAATTATTAATGAAACAAAATTAATCAAAATCATCACGTTAGTCTTATTTTATACCCTATTACCAATATAATTATGCTTGCATGAACATTAAGGGCCAAATTCTACAAAGTATCAGAGCAGTGCAATATCTGGAAAGCTTCTTTGTTGTGTCCTGAAGAACGGTGCCCTCCAACCAGAGGTGTGTTATGGTTGCAAACAGACCCCATGATCTTTCATCACAATCAAACCATAAGCTTGAATCAACCAGCAGAAACGCTAAGAGCCTGCAAAGCACAGAGGCAACACACTGTCTTCGGGACAAGATGAGAGGGAAATATAGCCTGTCCCCTCTGATGAGTCTGATTTCTGGTAACAGAGCAGTACTGGTTCCATCAGCCATGACTATAGATTATTGAATCAACTTTATTGACAATTTAGCAGTGACCATAAAGCATACTGCCTTACTGCTATGTTGTATGTCAACAAACTCAATAAACATTGATGCGGAAACATACAAAGCAAGCAGATAGTGTGCATGTGAGGAACTTAAGCCTGCCTGTACAGGAGCCATGTCTATATTCAGGGCTTATCTCTAGTTCTCTCAACACTGAAAAACAATTTAAGAGCTTGCAGGTGGCAAGATGCCTCTGGCAGATGTCAGGTGAATTCACCATGCGGCGTCTGGAAGACAAGCTATTTTCTTTGCAATTAGGATCTGTTCTGTCCTAATAGGAGAAAATCATTGCCACAGAAAGCCCTCACTGTGCCTTTACTTCTTGCTATTTAATTGTTTCTTGGGGTCTCTTGCTTGAGAAGAATTACATTCTGACAGCACAACTGTCGACATCAAGAATGAGGAAAGCAAGACTGTAATCAACATACTCCATCTCAGTCTGCAGTACATTTTATTTCTTGCAGTCTAGACACAGCTGGCAGACATATGCAAATGCATTTCTTACTGGATATAAGATATATATTTAAAATTTCACAAAAGATGAAAGTGAAAACAATAGCAAAGATGGACCTTTGTTGTATTAGATGAATTGCATGCAAGGAGGAAGAGGACGAGATGCGTAGGAAATTCTGCAGACGTCATGAGCAAAGGATGGTCTAGTGCGTCAAGAACTGGACTGCTGGTCATAGAAGCCCAGGAGAGCTCCATCCCGCACATTGTACTTAAGGTCCTTGAGAAGGAGTGCTCTGCTATACATTTATAATAAAGGGGTAAACACTGAAGGTCCCTTTGGATCAAGACATCAGACAGGCAGCCCAATGAATTTGTCTTTCACAGCTACTGCTGCAGCTTGCAAAGGTCAGGCATCTTCTCTCTCCCCCCAATGCTGCCCCAGGCAACCGGTCTCCAGCTCACATGTCAGTGGCTCCATGCATAGATCAGACTGACCCCTCTGTGTGAGTCCCATCAACACCCCCCTCCCTTCTCCCAGCCCCGTTTGTTGCTGCCAGAACAGACCTGACAAGCCGAGCCAGATCACAGGGGAGCAGGCTGGGCTATTTCAGGCATTATCCTTTAGCCAGACCACCTCTGTATGTAGTGTGCAGTACCCGTGCAGGCAGTAACTTTGGTATAACTACATTAAATGATATTATAAGATGCAAGCTTTAGGAGCTATAAATTATTCAAGTAACTGGTTGCTTATGGGTTAAATATGTGAGGAACTTACTTCGAATCAGTGCTGAAAAGTCTCAAAAACTTGCCGCAACTGTATAAGTTTTTGTGATCCCAGTGCACAGTTTGGGCTTCCTTCTGCCATTCGAAGACACACACTGGCATCTCTAAATTGCTGTCAATTTTTGATTATGTGTATGTACACTATAATGGAGGGGCATTCTGCCTGGGCTGTACCCCTGACCTGTGCCGTACTCTGACTTAGGCCCACCCATGACTCTGTCCAGGATAAGACTTTGGAAGATGAATGTAAGTGATAAACTCTTATAAATATATGTTTTTTAATGTCCTTTATAAAGCTGAGAATATATTTAGCATGCGTCTGGAGCTTTATAGCTGGAGAAAGTCACCTAAGAGGTCGAAACCAGCAAACGGGGAAGAGCCAGGAAGCAGTGTTGATTTCCGAGGCTTAGTCACCATCCTTGGAGTGACGACAAAGGTCAGCGACTCGTGACAGTTGCTCGCTACATTTGCGCTCATAGGAGAGGGATCACTGCACATTACCAGGCAACCGCTGCTCCACCCAACCACCCCGAACATAACTGCACATTACCAGGCAACCGCCGCTCCACCCAACCACCCCGAACATCACTGCACTTGCTGAAACTCTCCGGCACTGACAGACGGCTCCTCTCTTCTCCTACACACTGTGTCTCTAAGAAGGTGCAAGACATGCAGATTTTAACTGGCCCATATTGCTGCGACCCTCTAATTCATGGTCGGGCAGGGGGGTTTGGGGGGGGTGGGGGATGCTGCCCATTTGTGGATCATCTATATCAGTGTTTCCCAGCCCATCCTCAGGTACGTGGACTGTCTGGTTGGAAGCTGGGAAGGTGCAAAAACGTGGACTGTCTGGGGATCTCCGAGGAGTAGAATTGGAAACACTGCTCTAAATGGAAGGTCCTTCAGAGGTTCTCCCACACAGCTGGCCCCTGGACAGGGCAGGATGAGCACAAGAGCAGACACCCTCAGCCCGGTGAATGTCAACACCGATTGAGGCAGAGTGTGTATATTCAAACAGGCAAGCTCTTCATCTCCAAACTCTTGACAACAAAAATGGGTTGATTCTACTGTTGGGTCCTTGAGCAAGGCCCTTAACCCCTACTTCAGGGACTGGCTGACCCTGATCTCTCAAAAATATGCATGTTGCTTTGGGTAAAAGTATCTGCTAAACAAATAAATGAGATGTAGCCTTCACAGAGCGATCTACGTCTGAGGATACAGTCGGATATGTGTTGAAACCACACAGGCCAAGAACCAAGGTTTAGGGTTGAGCAAATGTCCTCCCACTGGGATTTGGCTCTGCCACCTCGAAGTCCGGTAACTCAATGAGCTCCTTAACCTCTGAGTCTGGGAGTGCAGGAGCTGTGAGGCAGTGCCCTGAAGGACATTAACTCCAGTTTGTGGCTTCACGAGGGCAGAGGCTGTGCCATTCCCAGACGTGTGGATCCCAGTGGGCTGTCACACCCCATGGAGCAAAATTAATCGCCTGCAGCCGCCCTGGCTTCCCCGCTCTGCCCTCTCGGCGTTCGGAGGGACGAGTCGTCAGATGGACTAGAGATCCTCTAATCTCCGCGGCTCTTTTCTGCGCTGCTCTATATAAAGGAGCCACTCGCAGTAAATTCTGCATGATGAAAGGGATTTGCGATCCTCTCTAGTGGGGCAAGTTGTGTCAGTTATTGAGGTTCTTTTTCAGTCGTACTTTCTTCATACAAACACTAATTGGTTCCCACTGCTTTAGTATAATAGCAAAACCAAAGAGTATCTCTGATTTTCTATGTCTCTGGCCAACAAATGCAAAAAAATAAAATCCTATTCTCCAAACTGATCAAGCAGTATTTGTAACCTGATTAAGAAATGAAATTATCTCCTCAATCTTGAAAGCTTTTGGAATCTTTCAGAGAAAATCAAATTGTCTGTAACTGGCCATTAGACGGAAGAGAGATCAGCTGTTGACCGTCATCATCAGTCGGCATGTAAGACCTTCCGGTGTTCAGTATAAAGACCCTGCCAGCAGGAGGCGGCACTGTGTCAGTCGGCATGTGTGGCGCCTGGGGACCCTGCTCTGGGCGAGGGCGTCTGTCCAGCCCCTTACCATCTGCCAAGTCGGACAGGCCCAGCCTGACCTTGGGCCGCTGCTGCAGCCTCTCTGCCAAGGCAGCCAGGAGGGAGATGGTCGCATTGCACGAGGCAGGCCAGCTGCAGAGGGACAGCCAGCCACCAGGGGGAGGGGGGGCTTTTTACAGTCCAACAAGGAGGGAGGAGAGTTCTTCAGTCAAGATGGCCACATTTCAACACCTCTGGCAAAGAATGACCAAGCAGGCACCCCAAATACTACAAACAGTCCTTAGACCATACATTCACATAGTAAGCAGACAATGTTATCAGCCCTGAACTGGACAGAGAGTACGGAAGATGGACAGTTGGATGGATGGGTAGACATTGAGCATGAGTACAATACAGGACGCAGCATGTTCCAACACGGGATCGTCCCATGTTACAAAGGATGGGTGGAAACCCTGATGTTGAGCAACATGTTCGTTTTTCTTAGCTTGCATAAAGAAATCTGTGGCTTGTAATTTTACCCAGTTACAACAGCATATTTACTGACAATGTTCTATTTAAGTAGCCGGCATTCATCCTACGAGGATTTAAATATTTATACACGGGGACAGCGTGTGGCTCTGTGGGACAGGCCACCGCTGTGACAGTCAGAGTCGCTACATTTCCGCTGGACCCGTGAGCAAGGTCCTTCACCTCCCCCCCCCCCCCCAAAATAAGCTCCAGGGGTGCTGGCTGGACACCTGACCCTGTGCTCAGACCCCAAGCTTTACTCTCTTCTCTAAATATATATGTGTGTGTCTTAAAGAAGGAGGTGGGATATGCAGAAAAAAACACATTCCAAAGAACCGTTTCTCGTACAAATGGCAAATCAAGCCTACCCAAGAACCCAGGTTTGGTGATAGGGTGTGAGGACTGCGTTAGACCCCTGCTGGTGAGGCGCAGAATGACGTGACCCAGGTCCTGCTTTGTGGAGCATTCAGGGACAGGCTGTCCTGTGGGCTGTGCGCGCGTGTGCCCGCGCTATCGTCCATGCCGAAGTGTGTGTGCGTTTCTGCACACTGATGGTCTACCAGTGTGCCTCCCTTTACCGCCAATCAGGGGGCTGTACATCAGTGACTACCATTTGTTCTTCCACTCATCAATCAAGTGTCAGCGTCCAATGAAAACTATTGTCTTTGAGACGGCCCAGTTATTAGCCGTAACCCCGTTTTGTTTTTTACTCACAGCACCAAGAACCTTTCCACAGACTCACGTTCGCTTAAAAGAGAAGCTGGACTGAGACGTTCTCTCCCCTATCATAATTTGCTGTGATCGCCTACTGCCTCCTACTGGGCGGGTTGAATGGGTCCTGACATCCATGCACCATCTCAGGAAGCTGACCCACTTTGCCATCCCCTCCAGACCAGTATACAGTACTCAATGTACTCATTCATGTATCTTAATGTATTCAAAGTATCTGAAAAATTCTAATTCTAAAAAAAAAAATCCCAAAAGAGGCAGTACTAAGGTTATGGTGCATTACCTCATATATCCAAGGTCAGGGGTTTGAATCTCATCCATCCCTGTGTGGAAACTGCATGTTCCCTCTGTGTTTCCCACTATCCTGTAAAAGATCTCTAAATTGTCCATAGTGTATGACCTATCCTGGGTGGACCCCAGCCTGCCCTGTGCTGGCTGGGACAGGCTCCAGGCAGCGCACCCCCCCCTCCCCCCGTCTGATATAGTGCACTTTATATAGCCCCTTATTTTCCAAAAAATTGACAGCCGGTTGTGTCATCATGGTTTTCTCCAGTTTGCTTTGAAAGTCTAGAGAGAGGAACAGTGCTAGTTTCTGTCAGTTTCACTGTCAATGGATTTCTGGTTGCTTTGTCAACCAGCATTACTGTATGATGATTTAAAAAGCAATTTTCAGCATTTAAATCTTGCGTTTCTCGTAAATCCTTTGTATTTTTAAAATGCATATTATTCTAATATGAAACAGTCATTGGGGCCCCTCTATGTAAATGCCAGCTCCAGCAATAATGTGCACCATGAGCATAGCACAGATCATTTCATTAATTACAGATTAAATAAATGCTAATTTGGTGCAGATTCCCAGCCTTAAGCAGGTGAAAGAACATGTCGAGTCGCATATTTTGCCTCCAATCACTGTACACTGTCAGCTAAGGTTACAGCTGGGGGTCTGAGTGTGAGGAGAGGCGTATGCCCCATCCCCTCTGTGAGAACGTCAGCTTTCCGTAATGGTACAAAAACACCGGGGGTGCTAGTTGTTGTTTTGGGTGCTATTGGTAGGCAGGTCCCAGGCTACATGCTTTTTCTTCATTCCTCTTCACTCCATGAATAGATGAAAGAATGTTAATAACAATAATATACGATTATAAAGACACGCAAAACATTACAGAAGCAATGGGGAGACACTTCAACCAGCACCCCAGTGTAGCACAAACCCGGTTGATAGGACGGCAGCCGTCCTGCACCAGTATGCTCACCACACAGCGAAGGTGGTGAAGAGGCTGGAGAGAATTCACCAGTTAGATATAGGGGATGATTAGGGGGCAGTGGCCAGTTTTAACCAGGGTATTCTTTCAAAAGATGCCCAGGGATCTTTTATGACCTCAGAGAGTCAGGACCTCAGTTTGACATCTGATCCAAAGGACGGCACCATTTTTGGGATCCACATCCATAGGACGGATTCCCCTGTTTGCCACACGCAACACCGCCCCCGGCACACAATACTTCCAAAAATATTCATGTCCGTTGGGTGCGCATTTGGGGGCTGCCTGTTTTTTTTGTTGCTGTTCTTGTTGTGCTCAGGTTACTGAATTTCCATCAGTGCGTCAGAAAGACAACTGACACTATAATGATACGTTGACTAATTGAGAGTTTGACGTTTCTACAGATTTAGAAACGTCACTTATTAAGTCAGGTGTGTAGATTCCTACAGTCAGGCATAACCGTGGATTCCACAGCCAGAAGCTGCATGCATGGAGAACACACTCCAACAAGCTAATTGCTTTTTTGTGTGGCAAACTACAACGGAGGATCAGCTGCAGAAATCTATCACTCCACTTAACTTCTCCGCAAGTGCCGCTGACAGGATAACAACTAACTCGAGTGCTAAACTGCATGAAGCAGATGCTCTGCTCGCTTCGTGGAAATGGGATTGCGATGTGGATGCTGAGAGACTCGGGGTCTCCTCCCAGTCGCATCCAAGGTTACCTTAAAAGGAAGTGTCTTTTCCAACGGAGAGGGTTTTCCTGCTCTGCGTGTGGGAAAGCTCTCCAAAATAAATCAAGCCAGTGTGATAATACAGGAGACAGAAGGTGTCAGCAGTCTCCTGATGCGCCTATTCTGCTATGACAAGAAAAATAACCTGACTGCAGCGGAGGCGATCTCTCCCTTAGGCCTTGCTGCTAAGCCAACACACACCCACACTGACCCGTGAAAGCAGAGTCATGTCAGCTTTTCTCCATGGTTACATCTTAGCAGGGAGCAGAATGCACTTCACAGGGTACTTATCCTCAATGCTATAAGGCCTTTCTAGTTGGAGTATTTAATTCCGTACTACTCCACGTGGCTGGACTGGGGAGAGGGTTCATTGTAATTGTACGTGTCGGTAGCTACAGACTGAGAACATATTGATAGATTATTAGAAGACGTTTCTGGTTACTCCTGTCCTGCATAACGCTACACTGAGTACAGTGGAAAGTTCCGGTCAACCCATTAGGTAACACAAGGCACCATCTTCTGAGTTGGCGCTAATTTAGACAGCTAATTTCACTTTGTCTCAGACAGGGGGCGCCGGTGGTGAACCTTACATAGTGCACTACATGGGCTTTGATTAATACTGGACATGGAGCTATACTGGACGTAAAAAGCCATTTCCTTCATGAGCAGGAAGTGATTCCTACCCTATTTTTATTTGGTGGTGACGAGCTCAGGTTAGGCACCAGTGCACGCGTCCGAAAGGTCATGGGTTCAAATCCCAGGGCCAGCAGAGTATATCATTAGACTATTATGCCCCTGAACAAGAGCCTTAATCCCAACTGCTCCGGGAACGCTGGTTAACCCCAAACTGCCCACTCGCACGTCGCTTTGGATGAAAATGTCCAAGAGATGCCAGAATGCGCAACATGCACACACGGCACGAGGGGGGGGGCGACCCGCATGGGAGGCAGAAGCGGGCAGATGCACGGGACTAGAAAATAAATGAAAAAGGGTCGTACGGTGGGAATACTAAATATGGGTTATAATTATCAAATCTGTGGCATGGAAATGGAATGTATCCAGTGGGAGGGGGGGGGGAAGGCGGAAAGTTACTCATTGCTCTTTACACTCGACGGGAGGCTGCTTC
The DNA here is from genome assembly GCA_015163995.2 of Mormyrus lacerda. Taxonomy (NCBI): domain Eukaryota; kingdom Metazoa; phylum Chordata; class Actinopteri; order Osteoglossiformes; family Mormyridae; genus Mormyrus; species Mormyrus lacerda. The sequence continues at coordinate 17,330,325 of JAABNX020000008.1, read as the reverse complement.
CACACAGCTGGCTGTCTCTGGGAGCCAGAGATTCGGGGCGCCTCGTTTGGAAAATGGCAGCCGGGACGCAGGTAGCGGGACGAAAGGGGGACAGGCGGAGTGAAAGGAAAGTGACAGAGCAGTCCAGAGGAGGGCAGATGCTGGGGGAGTCCAGGCACTTTCCAGGAGGATTTTGTTTGTGTTTCCTTTCCACCCCAAAGCCAGAACAGGATGTTGTTGTTCCAGGGGAACGGAGAGTCCACGCCGGACAGAAACAACCCGCCAGACAGTCCACTCTGCTGGCCGTGGTGGGTCCCAGGGTGCCATGGCTGCAGGGGGCACCGTCCGTGCAAACAAACAGGGTCTGGTGGGACCGAAGCCACTTGTCACTGCCGACTTCCAGAATGTTCTCTGTGTGTAGAGGGTCCCCGTGGCTCTCTTCCAGGTCACAGCTAGCCGGCGGTGTGCAGAGTCGCATGTCTTTCAGAACACAACCCGCCCTCACATGTCACTACTGTGGGACAGGATGTGCGAGTGAAGCGGAGAAGAGTGTTGGGGCAAAACCCCAGGAAGGACACTGGGGCTGCACACATGGGCTAAGCATGGAGTAAAAGGGAAATCCTCACAGCCCATAAATGGAAAGGCACAGCTCTGAATTCTGCCCTACAGCAGAGGAGCTGGCGTGCCAGTTAGCAGATTGTTGGGCCTAAATGACAATTACAGCCAATTTCACGACCGGATCCAACTTTGGGCTTCCCTGCAAAGGCGAAAATGGCCGTTATCACCCCTCTCACATCTGGTATGACTGATTATTAAGACGTGTCCCGGACAAGACCATACACTCTTCCGCTGCAGCGAGGAAATTAGAGAGAAAGCCCTGAAATCGGTATAATTGAAACAAGCAATGTGTCCGTCAGCCGCTCAGCCTTTTCAGGGTCCCGGGCAGCCGCACCGGCGACGGCGGATCACCACGGCGATGGGCGCCGGTCGTGGCATCTCTGAAAGAGCCCGTTATTAGCAAGTGGTACATCATAATCAGCCTGCTCACCTGGACTCATTCTCCGCAGGACTGGAGCAAATTAAAGCGAACAGCGTCCACCACGAGCCGGTACGGGAATCATGGCAGTGCACAGAAGCTTAGGAGCCTGGGCACACATGTCACCTCACCAGGCACCGCTCGCACCCACTGCTATGCGGAAAATATAACAAACATTTTTGACGAACTGCTAATTACGTCCCAGCTTTGTGAATAAGAAACCAACGTGGCCCTTGCTACACCGGTAGGGTCATTTCAATTGACATCGCTGCCTTACTGCAGGTACTGGTGTTGCAACCAGCAGGAACAAAAAGAAAAATAGGTGAGAATGTGGAATGAGGGCTCTGTTTCTGGCACTCACAAGGGAAACCCACAGCTCACCTGGTCCACAGGCTTCCAACGTACCACACATTTTACATTTTTATTTGTTGAGCAGGACCTTAGTCTGTGGAGCAATTGAGGAATAAGTGCCTTGCTCGACGGTTGTATGGTGCAATCACTCTGTTGGCCCTGGGATTTGAACCAGCGACATTCAGATGACAAGCACTGAGTCCTAACCTGCAGAGCCACAGACTGCCCCCAAATGAAACGATGTTTCATTTTCCATTTGCACAAGCACAGTTCTTTAGTTTTCACGCCTCATCTTTGCTTTTTAACGCTCACACACATGACAGCAATGCTGGTACATTGGGATGGCAATTACATTGCTTGACAATCAGTCACCATATACAATCAGTTATTAACCGCACACATTAATCAGTCTCCTTACAAAATCGATTAGCAACTAGTGACATTAATCAGTACCCCTATAGGACACGGTTAAGGAACGATTACCAAGTTTTCCCATATAATTTTCCTTCCTTTACATTTTAAATATTTTTTAATTTATGTAGCTGTTTCATTGACTGACAGCTTGTTTCAGTACTTTGGCTGTACCGTGATCCTCACAGAGAAACTGCCCATAAATTAGCATTTATAGTGACTCTGTGATAGACCATAAACCAGTATTACTCTCTGCTTGTTCCTACTATGTGACTCTCCTTCATATTTAACTGCCCATAACTAATAATTTTGCGTGCCAGCACCGTATCCTTAGTAAAGACTGACAATGTTGACCTTTAATCTACTGACACCTTGTACCCCATATGCTGTTTTAGTCATACCTTTAAATTACTCATAACAGCTAATTATAAAATAGCATAATTTCCCCCAAGGGAAATGTTTCTGGGGTCACTGGCTTGCGGCATTGAGCAGAAAGGTGTGACATATCCTCGTCATGGAGCTTTATTTCTTGGCACGTGTGACTTTGAACCACCGTCCGTCACAGCAGTCTGTTCCTGTTTAACCGCTTCCGTCTCCAACCAGACGCTACTGAGACACTGCACAGTCATTGCTCCAAAAGGCCTCTAGAGGGCAATCTAGTCAACCTGTCCATCCAAACAATAACGGAAATGGTTTGATTTAATTAAACAGGGGAGAAATGGCACATTCCAGTTATACCTTTAGGTACCTGTTAATCATACATGCATTTTGCAGTGCTGTACTTGACACGACCATTATAAAGAATAATAAACAATCCAGTTGCATAATGTTCCATAAAAATATGTAAATTCACTATTAAATGCTTATTATTACAACATAGCTACCTCTGTAATAAATCGCTCTCAATACAGAAATCCTGTAATTGGAAATAAATGATTTGCTAGGTTTTCTAGCATATATAGCATTTACAGAATTACTCTCAATTTAATCTTAGGGCAAAAGGGTCTAGTTTGGAGTTAACTGAAGTTTCATTTCAGCTTTCAAGGCTAATATTATGAAAATGCACCTCGTGGTTCATTGGGAATTGAAATTGGGCAAAATTAAATATTAAACACTGCAGACATAAGGAGACTGATGTCCCTCTGAGAAGCGGAGGAGGGGAGTCCAGCGCACAGTGAGAGACGGACGTCCCTCTGAGAAGCGGAGGAGGGGAGTCCAGCGCACAGTGAGAGACGGACGTCCCTCTGAGAAGCGGAGGAGGGGA
>JAABNX020000008.1:17305277-17315440 GCA_015163995.2 Mormyrus lacerda | reverse complement strand
CAAAAGCTCAGGAAACACCAATAGCTCTGTGGGAGGTGCCGTATAGTGTGTGATACCGAAGAGGAATACCGTTGAGCGATATTGTTGAGCGATACTATTGACATGTTCTGTGTTCTCCTCATCTTTCCTCATTTCAGCTATGAGGAGTGTGTGGGACCGGGGTCCACACAGATCTACATTCCCACCGACGACCCACCCCCATACTCTCTCACGGACCCGTGCCGGTGGAGGGAGCAGCAGGAGGTGCACTCCTCCCTGGAGGCAGACGAGCTCCCAAACGCAGCCTCCTGGGCAATGGGCGGCGGGGCCTTCCCATACTCGACTGGACCCCAGGGGGTAACACAGCAACCGGTCGCATCCGTGGCCCTGGCGGCCCTCCCAGCAGAGGCCGCGCCCCCCTACGAGGCCATCGCAGGCGACGGACATAACCGCCCCATCCCTCTGATCCCCATGGATGTGCCCAAACACACGTCGGCGAACAGCACGGCTCGGCAAGCCATGCCGCACGGAATCCTCTAGACTGCGCTGTGATGTGGGCAAAGGCGAGCACAATACCTCCTGTGTTTCCAACAGCTACCCCTTAGCTTGTTTTTCCCCACTCAAGTCACCCCAGCCAATGCGAAAGAAGCAGACCCAAGAGAACAGCACAAATGTACTAACCTGAGATGAAGCCTTCACGGAGACTTCCTCTCTTCCACCTCCCCGAAAATGCAAAGAAATCACACACATACGAACATGTTCTTGGAAGTCTCCGACACCAACTGCCGCACTGGACACTGCCATGACAAACACAGGGATAATGGGGAACTGAAGCCTTCTAATGTGATCTCTGTATCATTTTATACCGTCTTCTACACTCTGTCTTTGATAAGATACGCATCACACAGCCCACATACAAACAGATAATTGTAACTGCTTATCCAAATCAGAAGTCCGTTTAGTAGGCTTTATAAACAGTGGTAGTTTGGTGAATTAAAAAGATAAAAAAAAAAAAAAGTAGAGCGTACGAAAACTGAAAACATTGATATCGCAATCGATATGAAAATCATAGGAAGTTAGTTCAAAATCAGTGGAACTAGCATAAAAATGTCGTTCTGTCTGTTTGTAACTTGCCCAGTGTAAATGTGCGATAGTCAAACAGGAGAATAACTTTTCAGTCATTTCAACATTTTATTTTCTCATTTTTTTCCTAACTGGATGAGGGAACCAGGGATAGTAAGATAGTAAGAGACATTTACCTAAACCTGAAAAGCATTGTGACACCGGAATGACTCGTAGTTTAGAGAGAGAGCCTTTGAAAAATAAATCAGGATACAGATTCTCTTCCCTGCTCTTCCTACGGTCGTGTTTTCAGGTTCATGACATGCAAAGATGGAAGTATCTCTCCGGAGAGTTTTAATGGAGGTCATAGTTATTGGTGTCTAGGATTCAGACAATTGTGCAAACGGTTTAGTGTTCAGGAGACAGTATTGATGACTGTGATTAATGTTAGATTCATGTGCTTTGCAGATCGCATTAGCTTGGCTTCACCAAAGCACTACAGAAAACACGCAAGTCGCAAGGCTTTGTCAACGAAGATTACCATTTCACGTGTCACACACACACCAAAGTACACAAGGAGATACAAAGTACTACTGCCCATGAGGAATCAAGACCAAAATCATAAATTTGGTGTGATACGCAAGAGTATTATCATTTGTTTACTCTTTATTTACTATATTGTTTAGTTTAGCACAGTCCTGACCTTGGCCCTTTCCTAGCATGCCGGATTTCCTGTATGTTTCCAGATGAGTCACTTAACGTCCTTCGTATTTCTATACCACATGTCCAGGGTCGAATAGCTTTTTTGTATTCAGAGCTAACATGAAATGGAGGCTTCCATTTACGAATATTAACTTCTCAGAAAATGATACCTATAAAATACAGACTGTTAACACTTCTGAACAGAGTAGCAGGCAGGCTCATACTAATTACACAGTTAGGAGATCTTGCCAGTACCTAGGCGGATCTCCGTACTGGCCTTCTGGAAAAATGAATGAAAATGAATCCTAAGCAATGTCACCATTCTCAGTACCTCCCACTTCTCCTAAGCATTCCTTCACTGCACAGTAAGCGACCGATGACTCTGATCAGACTCATTTCATAGACCTTGACATTCAAGAGCTTGGTGGCAATGATGCAGTTCCGTGGTGGCATGAAACCCTTTAGACCAAGTAAATAACAGCAGTTGCTCATGATCAGGGCAAAGACTCCTCTCATTCCTAACAAAGAGTTCATGCGACTCACTGTTATTTATTATATATGCAACGTTATTCCCTTTCCCTTCTTTAAATGACCTTGTGATTGTTTTTCATAAAAATAAGTCATAATTCTAGCCAGACTTGCAGGTTATTGATTATATTTAAATCGCTACTCAACATTAAACTGAGGCTTTTGGAAATGTTTTTAAAATCTGGGTTTGTAATGTGAAAATATAGTTATAACCGTGGTTAATTTATTGTCAGTTTGTCACAAAAACACCTTTAACAATAACTGTTTCTTGATGACAGTATTGGGTCTTATATTTTACAGCTAGGTTATGAAATAATGCAGACAGTTTGCATAATCACTCCAAGACAATTGCTTTAAGAATCTAAGATGCATCCTTTGTTTCAAAAAAATGGCACCGTATTAACAGAAACACGCAACTGTATGTGTTCACTGGAGTTTACATGCAGAAGTGTTCTCAGAAACATAATAAGAGTTCACCATATTTGATATTATAAGCATCAAGATTTTGAGCCATTTCTGTTATCTGTTACACCAGTGCAAGTCCCCCACTTAGCACCAAAGCAACCAGGAGCATGACTTTCTCACATTCTTACAGGAACCCAAGTGGGTGTCTCGTGCTAAACTACAAGATGGACCAAAAGGAGGCCAGAGAGTCTATCTTAGGCTATAATTTGGATCACGCTCGATTTATTTAAAACATCTTGTTAAGACATTGCTCAGTGCCAACTTTGTGTCTTGGGCCAGTGGCAGCTTAGACAAACTTCCTAACCTGCAATGAAGTCAAAGGAATCCCCAACACAGCCCAAGAGCGACTCTGCGTCTGTTCTGCGTCATGATCTGTGGTAATAACAACTTATGATATCTTCAATTGTCCTGAATCACATCTATGTTTTATATTACATAAATAATGAATCGCTGGCTTTCTTTTCCAGTTATATCAGCTATATAAACATACCAAAGTTACACTCAGTGGCCACATTATTAAGCACACCAAGGTAATAGTGGGTAGGATCCACTTTTGCCTACAAGCCATTTTAAGAGTGAACAAGTTGTGCATTCTGAGGTATTCTGCAGACCACTGTTGCAATGAGCTGTTATTTTTGCACCTTTTGGTCTTCCTGTTAGATTTAGCAAATTTGGCCATTCTACTCTGACCTCTCTCAGTAACCCATTAAGTCGTTTTGGCTACAGAATTGATTGGATGGTTTTGTTTATTACACAATACCGCGTTGAAATCCCAAGAATGTGGCTGATTCTTAGAATCTGAAAGCTCCATGTCCAGAAACAGTAACACCACCACATTCAACATTCAGTTAACCGATTTACTGTCTGGAGGAACAGGCTGTTTGTATTAACAAGCAGGTGTACTTAATAAACTGGCCGCAGAATGCATCCGGAACGTAAACAAAAAAAAAGATTTTTTTTTTAAAGTGAGAAAATTTTTCTTTCTTTGTAAATCTCTCTTTTTTTAAAAGGAAAAAAAGGCTTGCATGGATTTTTTATTTTTATCTTTTTGTCCCTGGCCTGCCATATGAACGCAGCCATATTTAATGCATTTGATGAGGAGGCCAATGCTGACACACAGCCTTCCCGGTTGCCAGTGCCATGAAATAACGTAAATGAGACAGAACAGATGGTCTGTGCTGATGCAGACCCCCCAATTAGCCTCTCTGCCCAGAGTCTGGCATCCATTAATGAAGCTAATTGCATCCAGAGCCAGTGCTTTCGGGAAATTAGGTCTTTAATGATGATTAGAATATGGAGTCCTGTCTACTGCATCCTAAGGTCAATAAATCCAGTAACTCTGTTCCCTTCCAGTCTACCGCTTCAGAACCAATAAATGATTTGGCGGATGGTCTGAGCAGGGGGGGTTGGGTTTGTAGTAAGAGCGAGAGGTCCTCGCTGTCGCGGCCAATGTGTTCAGGGTGTGTGGTGATTGTAGTCTGCAGAAGTACCCATGGTGTTCAGTGAGAGGGGTCATAGTCGTCAATGTGACATTGTGGTCGCATGTCTTTTAGAGAAACCTGTCTCTGTACGCAAGCTAGTACCCGAGAGGTTATGGTGTCAATACCCAGAATACGATAATAAATGTAGCGTAATATGCCTTTAAATTTGAATGTATTATTCTCATTTTCCATCGGTCTGTTTAACCAGCTGTGGCCACATGAGAATTTATCCTCATTCTCTTTTACAGATTGGATGATAAACACACATGTTGTGACTTTTTGCAACTAATAAAGATTAACTACAACAGACCAGGGCACTGTAACTGAATGTTTTGTGTTTAACCACACAGTCCAGTACCAGAAACCCAAAAGTTTGTTTTATCGAAAGCAGTCTTACAGTACACTTTCAGTTATAATCATGTTAAACTGCGTAAAAGGTACCTGTACAGGGGTGGGTTAATGCATGGCCCATCCAAGACTATGACATGGGGCCCCAGCAAACGTCAGGAGCACAGTGTCGCTCACTCTTTCAGACTCTCACGGTCACACAAGGAATCCTGTGGCGAATGTACTGTATATTATTCCATTATAAACCCAAAATGAACTACACCAAAAGCATTGGGTTAGTTTGCAAACCCTACAGACTACTTATAAGGTAATAAAACTGTATACATGTAAATGCGAGTGCATGTGCGTTCAGACTTGTCTCCAATTCATAATCTCACTCCAGTCGGGAGAGCAAAACTGGCAGCACTGGGACCTGACTCTGGAAGAGGTTTGTTAAATGACCACATGCTGGTGTCCCCTTACGACAGGGGTAGCCAGTCTTATCCACAAAGGGCCAGTGTGTATGCAGGTTTTTAGGTCAGCTGTTCAAACCCAGGTGTGAGAACTCTTCAGCCAATCAGGTTTTTAATTAGAAATCTTAATTATGGAGTTGCTGCAAAAACCTGCATACACAATGGCCCCTTTGCCATGAAATTGGCCACCCCTGAACTAGGGTCCCCAAATAAATTAACCCGTCCCTGTACTTCAACCCAAAATCCACTGATTGCAAGTCAGGCTTTGTTTTAATCCAATTTTAATCCCAAACTTAATCTTATCCAGAAATTGTGTCAGGAAAAATTTGTGGGAGCATAGTATATGGTTGCTTTGCCAAAGTTGTCCGCAGTGATATTGTTGAGCAGTACACATCTAAACAATATAACCAATGAGTAGGACTGGGTAAAGGGCACTTTCTGGAATGTTACCTGGCACGCGGGAAAAACTGACTCAGCTGGTGACTTAATGATAAGTCTGGTTCAGTGTCAACATATACAGGAGACTGCGGCACTTATCTTGGTGTCAGCGGACAGAAGCAGTTAATGTGATTCTAGAAATGAAAAAAGTCCAGCCAGTTTCATGTAAAGAACCATTTCATTCTGCAGGCGTGGCCATGAGTGCATTTGGGTTTGAATATGAATATGAAAGATTCATACCAGTACGAAATATGTACTAACGTTTAAAATGACACGCAACAATGCAGCAAAAAAAAAACGACGATTTTGAAGGTTGGCGCCTTGTATCGCAATGTTGCATTCAGTAAGGCCACGCGACTAGGGGCAATGTTATGATGACTCTATGCGTCCTCTTTTTCCCGGGCTTGTCCTCTGTTTTGGAACCTAAAAATGCCTGAAATGTCTGGGATTTCGCTTTGTTTCATGCTGACATTTGCTTTCTATTATCAGAATATTTTCCGTGTGATGCCTCTCTTTCAGTCTTGCCCCCTGTGGCATCATTATTGCAAAGCAAAATATGGCTACACTAGATAATGTTAAAACTAAATCAATACAGGTACGGAGCAACAATGTACATGTTTATCATCTTAGGTTTGAAAGAAACACACAGTGTCCAAGAAAAGCAACAAAACCATTTTCTGTGTTGTGCAAACTGGCATTTTCTGCACAAGAAAATGTTTCTGAAGTACACGAATCATGGGAACACTATTTTCTTACCCTAGACGGACCATTGTCATTTTTTAACTTGTACTCCTACACGTGAACATTGATTTAACAATGAAAGAAAATGTTACATTTAGTCAATGAAACGACTCAATCAATTATGACCATCAGCTTTACCTTGGGGCTAGATGGGTTTTTCCATCATCATAGCGCCATCTGTCGGTAAGCATGGGAATGGAAATTAGACTCCCCTACAGTTAAGTAGGAAAAGTTGAAAGCTGTAATTACACCTGAATGGCACTAGGGGCCAGTAAAGAACCAGTACTGTGTCAGGGCATTTAAGAGAAACCCAAATGACTATGTTGCCGGGTAGCTATTCAGCGCAGGCTTTGTTTTGGAAGAGTGTGACCATGTTACATAGATTAATGACATTAAGTAGAAACATTTGTACAGAATTTTGCCAAAGTATGGCACCGTTACGTGTTTATTAATGCCACGGATTTGCAGTTTTTTTATGGTAGCTCCAGGTTGTTTCAGCCGTAACTCGACGACTTCCTCTGTGGAAGGAGGCTTATGCCCTTTCACTTTCCCCTCCTCCGCCGCACCTGTGCGCTGACATGCCGGGTCCGTCCGGCCCCTCGGTAACTTTGTTCGCGTCGAAAGGCGAGTCCAGCTCGGATCCCGAATCCGCTCGTGAGACATAACCGGCAGCGCAGCTCCGAAAAGCACCGGCGGGACTTTTTTGGGAGGGGGGGGGGGTCTTTGCGGCGGCCGCTTGCGTCGCTTCCGCGTTTCCTGATATCCGTGCGATCGCGTCCCGAAAACCTTCATTCGGCCGGCAGGCGCCGGTGATGATGATGATGACGATGATGATGATGACGATGAGGAACGCCGGCGCGGAGATGTCCGAGGCGCGGCGGGACGCTTTCGGCGAATATGTGACATATTACGAGGCCGCCTGGCCGCTCGGCGACGCCAAGCTGTGCGGTGACACGCCGGTGGCGGACAAGGCGCGGCGGCTGCTGTCCGAAAGCGCTGCCGAGAAGCGCTTCACCACCTTCGATTTCTACTCGGTGCTGCGGGAATGTCTGAAGCACTGCGACCAGGACCCCCGACGCGCCCTGTGCGGGCTGGCCAAAGCCGCGGAGCTGCTGGAGACCTACTGTGTCAACGCTTTCCTGTTCCCCTGGAAGAAAGAGATCAGGACGCTTAAGGTAGAAGTAAAGCCAAATAATTTCGGTCATTTCTTTACGCATGAATAAATATATTTATCACACCTGTCATGCTTTGTATTATATCCTATAGCTTATTTTATGTGATGGCAAATTTATATTGGTTATAGTATGTTTTTTATGTTTAAACTCGGCAGGATATGGCAAGTTCATATAGGTGTTACATCTCCTTCCCTCTTTATCTTACTGTGTGATTTGTTATGCTGCCTGGAGGGGGGAAACTGGCTCTTAAGCGATCAGATATCTCAGTGCGCCTAATAGCATCAGTTCCTCTGCATAGAGGAGTTAAAACGGCTCTTTCTTTCCAACAGACGTTTACAGGTCCCTTCGTATACTACGTACAGGCAGTACTGCCAGACCACGTTGCCAATAATATACTTGAAAGTATCGGATATCATCAGGAGAGCGACACAGAATACAGGCTGGGAAAGGATGCCGATCCCGGGAAAGCCATGAGGGTGGGATTTGAAGTGTTCCTGGCCAGACAGGAATGCGAGTATCTCTTAGAGGTCATGGGTCAAAGGTCACAGTCTGAATGTGTTGAAGTCCTCAAGGGGAGATCGTCAGCCCTACTCAACCAGGGGAATATGAGCACATGTACAGGAGACAGGCCTGGGGAAGTGAACTTGTCACTCGAGGCAGGTGCCTCTGATCCATCTTCAGACCAAGCTAGGTCTCTGGTGGACCCGGGGACCTCTTTGCCTGATGGGCGCCCACTCGTACCAGAAAGACCAGGCCCCAACATCGTGGAACCTTCCCCGAAAAGACATTTCAGCGACGATCAGTCTATCTTGGAGATGCAGGCGAATTACCCCGACCTCACCATACGGCAGCAGCCTATTTTCAGCAAATCTCAGATGCTCGTCGCAGATCAGCACAGACACTTTGCGGAGACGAGGCCACCGGAGGGCGGAGGGCAGGCTTTCCTGGACCCTGACAGCATGAGCGGCCCACCCTCAATGACCGGAATAGCCGAGTTGCGCCGCCCCGCCGACGGCGCCCCCCAGCCGCCCCCAAAGCGCGATGAAGCCGTGCCGAAGCCTCCCGCAGACACCGGCGCCAAAGACGCCAACGTCTCGGAAATGCAGCCGGCAGCCTGCAGCGTCCAACAGGCGAGGTCGGGCGAGAGAGAGCGTGACTGCGAAGACTGGACGATGTCAGACCTGGCTGAGAAGATGGGAAACTTGAAAATGAAAGATCGTTGCGCAGATGAGGACCTTAAATACCCCATCGAAGAGACATCCCACCCGGAAGAGATGGGTAAAATGCTACCCCTGGGCTCCGCTAACATCCGAACCCAGGCCATAATGTGCAACCCTTCCCTGCTATCAGTCTGCAACATCCCTAATTGTAGCAGCTGCGCTAACGCGCAGGATAGTATTAAAGAGCCTCCACAGTCGTTTTATATTCCACCGAGCTCCAGTCCACTGGGTACACAGACCCCCATGATAGACTGCAGACCAGAGACCTCGGGAGACCTCAACTCCTGCCCACAGTGTCTCCAGGCCAGTGGGGCCCCCCGCTCACGGTCTGAGGATGAGCTGCTCCAGACGTACGTGCTGGTGGAGAACGAGAGGAAGGACGACCGGCCAAGCAGTGCCTTCTCAAAGAGCCAAGGGTGACCCCACCTGCACGTTGGATTTAAAATGGGGGTGATGAACTCTCCTCGTGAAGCACATAGCCCCTAAATCTCATTATCACTGTTCAGTTATTGAGGTTACCAGCTGAGGTTCATCGTCCAAATAATGTTTTAGCTGACAAATAAGAGGACTTAAAGGTAACACACCATTTTAAAGACCTGCAGTGTGCAATTCAGCAACCTGTTGCTTTAAAAGTGAAGGGGTAATTTTATGTGATTGATGGGGCAATTTAAATGTCACCAACATTGTGCCAGGGCACTGATTGGTCATGAAATTGAACTAAAAGAGGATGAAGAATTGCCTTGTCCTGGTGATGATGTACAGGAAGAAAGTATGATGTCATACATTTTTCCACAGAGAAGGCTGATTAGTTCTCAGGTGAAGGATTTGTTTTTAATTAAATGTTTATACTGCAGCAGTGCTACTGTGCTATGTACTACACCGTTTAAATAACCACTACAAGGACGTCGTTACTGTGAATCTTTCTTTGAAGTCCTATTCCTCAGTCTGCTTATAGCAGCAGAACCAAATTGCCAATATTACTCTTTGGAGTGGGGTTTGTTTGGCTCTGTCCAATCAGCTTGCTGCTTCAACATTATGTTTGTGGGCGTCCTCCTTCCAAACCCTTCCTTGTGGTTGAAATCTCCTCACTAATTTGAGCAGACGCTTTTGTCCAATGTGACATACAGTTGAGAAAGCTGTGTTTGTCAGTCCTTGGACTTATTGGGGGTTAAGGGCATTGCTCAAGGGCCCAACGGTGACATCACCCCGTCACCCACCAGATTTGAACTGACGACCCAAGCACAGGCGCTAACAGCTCCGATACCATCATGCTTCTCCAAAATCCCATTAATCAGTATTGTTTTAGTATGGGAGCTGCAATCACACATTTTCAAACTACCCCCCAGTATTCCCCACCATCTCATCGTATAACATGTTGTAACAGCTGTTAATTGTCACTACTAATTACACTTCTAAATTTCAGTAGTATCTTGAATGAATCCGGTTGGCAAAAGGACCCAGTCAGGTCATGAAATAATTTAATAAATTAGTACCATATTTTCCGGCGTATAAGACGACTGGGCGTATAAGACGACCCCCTGACTTTTCCAGTTAAAATATAGATTTTGTTAT
>JAABNX020000008.1:17266305-17277419 GCA_015163995.2 Mormyrus lacerda | reverse complement strand
CCCCCCCCCCCCCCCCCCCCCCCCCCCCCCCCCCCCCCCCCCCCCCCCCCCCCCCCCCCCCCCCCCCCACACGCTGACTAAATCCGTAATCTGTCTTCTTTTCAAAACGTCCACTGGTCGGAAATATTAAAAGTTTTAAAAATTACCGGTAGGTTAAATCTGCAAAAAAGTAAACCATGTCATCTTACTTTGTTTTACCTGCATTGGGGGCGTGTAGTGCCGCCCTCACCTGAAGATTCAAATCGCATTCGCATGGAAATTTGACGAACAGCGCAGCGGTGATCAGATATCTGGGATCAAAACAAACTGCCACCATTGCTTACTATGTACCTTTATAATGTTTCTGCAAGTGTTCCAAACTGCATTTTGCAATGTCTATACTATGATGTCAAATTACAAAACTTAACATAAATGACTTATTTACAAATTAGATTAAAATAAAGACGAGTGTAAACAAACAAATATGTAAGAAATAAATTATTACTTATATATTTGTTCTGTTTTAATTATTTGCCATGAATTAAGTTTATATTGAAAGAAATGTGCGATCATGCCCCAGTCAGTTAAGTGCGTTCCCTACCCCTAGACCCCAGAGGGCTAAAGACTGCCTAGAGACCGTGGGTAGAGCCTCATAAACTATGAGTTGATACTACGGGTAGAGGCTCAGAGTCGGGTGCAGGCTCTGCGTGGGGAACGCACAGGAGAAGGGAGCTGAGGTCATCATGTGGGTCACTGGGAAAGCGACGGAGGATATAAAAGGTGACATGCGTCTAAAGAGAGTGTCCAGGATCACGCACCGTGAGGTTCCAGTTGATGTGGGCCACCTTGGTGTGCAGGTTGAGGCTGAAGAGCAGGAGGAGGACACCAGTGACCACGAAGGTACTGCAGCTGACGAACTCGAAGAAGTAGACCCCCCCGCAAGGTAGACACATCATGATGGTCTCTATGCAGATGAAGGATATGAGAGCGAGGACCTGGGGGGAGGGTAGGAGTCATCAGTAAACACATCTACAGGGGCATCATAAAAACATCAGACAGACATGAGACGGTACAAAGCTGAAATTTTCCACACTAGTCTCATTTGTCCATTAAAAAGTACCTATTCCCAATTTTCATGGTGACTAACACCTAAACTTCATATACAGTACAATAGGAAGCTTCCACATGCCGACAAAAAAATGGTGTGTGGCTCTACAGGCTAGGACTCTGTGGGTGTGAGCAGAAGGTTGCTGGTTCAAACCCCATGACTGTTAAGCCTTTGAGCAAGGCCCTTAACCCCAATTGCTCCATAGACTGTCTGACCGGGCTCTCTGATCCTCACTTTTATATACAAAAAAATGTCTGCTAAATTAATATATGCAAACACCAGATCCAGAGGCAGTTTGGTCATCCAAGGAAAAGTAGGGCGTACACCTGGTTTCTGCTTTCTTTACCTCGTAGAGGCAAGAAACGGCTTTTTTGAAAATACACACCTAGGCGTGCAGATGTGGGAATAGCAGGAAGAGAACAGCGGAGTTACACAGAGTAGGCAGCAAACGTGGGACCGACACAAGAGCTGCAACTTTAAACTGTACTTTACGGTCCAGTCAAAGAAAAAGGTGAAGAATTTGATCCAGCAAAATGATACAGCTACTGCAACGGTCAACCGAGGAGAAAACAGACCACTCTGAATTTAAAAAGCTTCACATCCCAGGACCACAGAATGTGAAGTCACCACGTTATTTAGGTGCTATTCTACACGGAGAGCCAGCCAGTCTCAGCCGGGTTAGGCTGGTTCAGAGCCGACCAGAAACCGCCACCACAGAGTGATTCCAGGGCCTTTTCCACCACGGCCGGCCCAGACAGGATCCGAATTCCGACGCCAAAAACAGCTGGGAGGACTGGGCTGGCTCCAAAAGGCGTTTAAATTAAATTAACGAGCTCTGTGATATTCAATCAGTGTAAAACACTGGAGCTAACGGAGGTGGGGAGGGGGGCACTGACAGCTACGTGTAAATTGGAGCCAGGCAGCAGAACCACCCTTGTGGCCCCCTCGAGGTGGTTGCCACGTTTTCCAACTGGAGCAAGACAGAGGGGGGGACGGCGTCCAATTTGGCAAGTATCACAAGCCATTGAGCCTCATTCCTCCATCTTGCTTTAAAAGAATTTTTTGCGACTTAATGATGCTCACGGGCATTATTTAACCACATGAAACAGCTCGGTACTTAAGAGAGGCATGTACTCTAACTATGCAGGACATTTACCAATAAAGTTATTACTGAAGGAGTGTGCAGATCATTATTACGGGCGGTCACAGTGAGCTCACACCCCTCCATACTGGTACGACCCAAGTCACTTTACAATGCAAATTCAACACACCTCTTACATCAGCACAGGAAACGCCACCCTTGGCTATGGCACCTGTATCTATTGGCGCTTTTCCACTGCCACCAAGAACCGACCCCTAACTGGTCTGTACTGCAAATTGACGTTTATGTACTGTAAAATACGTGAGCCGTACCAAACTTGTACCCATAATGATACAGCCCTGCTGGCAAGACTAAAGCCAGCTAGTTGTGACACCACCATCTGATTAGTTGAAATGCACAGGGACAAGAAAGATCCAGTGATCTGCATCGATATGCATGGATTATGTGAAGGGAAAAGGGATTGAATTAAATGCAACATCTTTGCAACATATAATAATGCTAATTCCACTACCATTCCATGCTAACTTAACGCGACGATTCTTACAGATGTGCTAGCAGAAATTAGCATATAGTAAATGTGAACAGTAAATAAACATCTCTTCGGTTTACCATTACCGTTGCTCTCCAACCCAGCCACCCCTATACTGAGCCAACCCTTCTACAGTGGAAAAACCAAGCGAGCTGGAACCACACTGTAACTAGTCTCTCTTCACTGTACGGCCCGGTTCCTGTATGTCAGTGGAAAAGCGCCACGTGTGTTTCTCCCTTAAATGACCTTGAAATGAGAGGCCACTTTCCGTTACAAGGCAGAAAGTGTGACAGCACTAAAGTAATACTCTAAAAAACAGAGCTCAGTAGAGAGTGGGTCACTTTTCTTTAATCCTCTTAAGAATTCAAAATTTGAATGTTTCAAATTTGAAAATTTGAGTTATTTCAATTGTTCCCCCTCAGGCCATGGATAGTCAATCAGGAGAGTAAAAAATTCTTAAACAACATCATACATAAACAATATAACTATTTAACTGTTAATTACAATTTATGTGACAATTAAATTTTCAGCTAAAATTTAATGAGATCCTTAGTACACGAAAGGCCAAGTCTAGAACCTGAACTGAATCCCTGAGCTGCTCTGTTCTTACCAAGTCTTTCCTCACACTTCACCGATCCTCTCTCGTGCAATCCTCAGCCAGCATGACACATGGGATAATCGAGCCATCATCGCAGTAATTATGCGTTCTGCAGATATTTATCCAGACTACTTCCAGGGGACACGTTTGTGGAAATCACAGCCTAGCCATGTCTGTCACGTCTCTTGCACCCAAGTCTCTTGGCACCACAGCCCCTTATCTACCGCACAGTGCCAGCTTGCTGGATCAACCTGTACGAGATGATGTTGGGCACAGTCTCCTCCATGTGCACTCCTCCCCCACACTTCTGCCCACATGGATCAGGTTTCATGTAAATAGCCCACAGGGAATTCTGGGAAGACTAAGCTCCACCTGCTGGATCTTTGTTCACTAAGGCTCCTATGAGGGTTACCCAACTGAAGTAATTACTGGAACCAGGAGGCCAGAAGGCTGGATAGAAAAGCTGCCAAATACAGAGACCCTTATAGATCAAGAGTTTAAGCGTTCCGACAACAAAAAGTTGTGTGCAGCCCAATTTCAATGAGACACACGGACAACGGGCGGCTCGTTCCTGTGTGTCCAAGCTCTTTCCAGCATCTCACGGCACACAGGAGATCAAACGAGGCAAAGAGCGCAACAGGAGATCCTGTCCATCCTATATTTCTACTCTGATGAAAATTTAACAGTTTCCTCCTGCTGCTTCTGTGGGTGTGGGAGGATAAAGGCTAACATTTACATTAACAGACATTTTTAAATATTGCTTGGCTTGAGGTCAGCCAGTCGCCAAAGCATTTGGGCATCAAGGGCCTGGAGCAAGGGGTCAAAAGTTGAAATCACTTTACTAACCGAGCGTCTGAAACTGGAGACCTTCTGACCGCAGAATCAGCGTTACGCTCCAGGCCACACAATAGCCTCAGGGTCCTACACATGGACACTAGCAGACTCTTCCTATTTAGAACATCTTCATGGAGAATAGCACACCTCTCTTTGAATCCCAGGGAAGAAGCAGGAAGTCTATAGAGGAGTCATCTATATACAGGTCAAGCCAAAAGGCATAATTACTCTGCTTTATGTTGTAAGACCATTTTTAGGCATCTTGGCTGTAAAACAGCACAATGCAAAACAGCACATGCAATGGTTAGTTAAGAGGTCATGCAGGCACAGAACAATAAGACAGTTACCATGCCGATAATAACCTTTAACTGCAGGTTAGAGCTCAGTCACACAAGGGAGGGGGGAAAAGATGATGTATTAAGCGCCTGCTGATGATCAACAATGTTTAGGTACTCCACAGAGATTGAACAATAAACCAGTGAACACAGCCAAACCCAGTGACACGTTCCACAAGTTAATCAGCCAGAGATTCTACCTAAGGTCTGGTCAGATCTAACTCGTATCAACCACGGACCACAAGGGTCCCTCTGAGCCAGTTATGACAGAAAAAGAAAAAATATGCACTCCACACTGGTAAAGACGATTAATGCCCATCGAGAGCGTCATGGTGCAGACAAACTGCCGGGGTCCCCAGTGCAATGGCAGAGAACAGAGCGATTAATCAGCTGGACTCGAGGAACTCAGCGATTGGCTGTTGAGGTAATCGCAACATGCTTGCTACAAGCAGGCCATAGAACTCCTAGAGGTCTCATTCACACACATTACACGGAGTTCCTTTTACGTGTTTAGGAACAGCGCCCCGCTTTTTGTTCATTCAGGAGAATTATTTACCCCATGATAGTATCCCTGGAAACTTATACCTAAGCAAATATGCAAGCTGGTGGGCATGGTGACAATCAGCTATACCTTTCACGCAGCTATTACGTCAGAGGGACACATTCATGGGGTGATTTCACATTTCAAATCGAGGAAACACCGGAATAGGTGAATTTCTCCTACACGCCAGGAAAAAAAGATATCAGTGATATGAAAAGATATCAGTGAAGCTGTAGACTACCGTTTCACGGTGTGATGTCATACTTAAAATAGACAATGACTTCACAGTCCATGGCCTGTCCAAGCATACACACTGAACTACATCAGGTCCTTACAGCTTATACACTTCCTGGGCAGGGCAATAACAGTCGTTCCACATCTTCTCCCAAGCATGCGGCTAAAGCCAACCGAGACTGAACATGGACTTCTTCATTCCCACCCTGGGGAACCTGCCAGCTGCGGGCATTTGTCAGGGGTGCGGGGTGGTCAGGGGGCTCATCTACACTCCCCGAGCAAGATACTGCACACATGAGGTCACATGGGTTCTGCTTTCCATAAAACACATTAGCGTGTCGATCGATGTAGTAATGCTATCCGATATCCTTTGTTCAGGGTCACGTCGGTAACTGTCATTATTTCTGGCTCATTTCCATCACGTGTCAACTAAACCCCAGAGTCCTGCTATACAGGAGATGCACCATATGGCTTGGAAAACAAGCTCACACGGGGCCGTCTCGATGGCAATTTACGGATCGGCAGACAACCTCTCAGCGGGCATACCGCCCAAGTCTGGCTTTCAGGTTATTCCACTTGGCCGCATTTCCAACCCCTTGTTTTACTCAAGAACTTCCTTGCTTCTCCTGTTTTCGCGTTGTGCAGCAAATTTTCTTATTTGTCAAAAAAAGAAAATATCAACATCCCAAAGCACCATCAAGCCACGATAGAGAAACCTCTCAAGGCTGCTTCCCCAATAGCTGGTCCCAGTAGAGGCTGCGCACTGGGAGTCATTTCCCTCCTTTCATGGACATCTGGTTAAAACATCTGGTGTAGGTGAAGACCTAAAGTCCACACAGAAAGTACTCAGTGCAGTCTTCTCACAATTTCAGTATATGCATACACCGCCCTGCATGAAAATGATATTTGATAGCAACAGAGCTGTTATGTTGTACATAATTGCATCTCTGTTTATCCAAGTACAATAAGTACAACTCAGTGGTAAAAGTTAACTGAATGTGAGACATACTGAGGGGGGAAAAATGTTTTGCAAAGTTAATCAGAACAAAATATAAGATATAGCAGCCGTGTTATAAGACGGATGTTTCACAACTATCTCACCCCAAAACTCGACTAAGACAACGTAACATGACATCATTTGACCATAGATTGAGAATCATTCCAGTTCTTTAGGCTGCAATTGCCTCCCAAAAAAAAATCTGATTGTATCAACCAAGGGAATAAAAGTCCACATCCGAGATATAAAAGCAAACCTGACAGGATACATCCAATATTCCCTTAAGAAAGCTGCAGCCCTCAGATCTATCCACTCCCAGCTGCAGCACGCAGTAAATGGCATTCTGATGTCAGATCTTATCTATTAAACAGGGGAAAGTTTCACATTCAACTGCGCAGCTATGGGACAGAATGAGGTCACGCTGGCTAAGCTGCAGAAAGCAGGCAAAGGGCCAGCGTACTATGGGCTGCGCGTCGGCCATTTCTCCCCAGAGAGCCCCTTGTGTTTCACTGCACCGTGACTTATCTCTACGCTACATATTTAAGGGGGTGGACTTGCGAGCAAAGCCAGCATTTCGGCTACACAAGTCGATAATAGGCCTATGTTGGAGATACCAGCTCCGCATATTAATTAGCATCTTCACGACAGGTAAATTGGCAGTGCACTGCAATGACCGGGACCTACTGCCTAGTTTCACAAATACACCATTCATACTAAATTCCATCCATCCATTTTCTGTAACCGCTTCTCGTATTCAGAGTCACGGGGGGGTCTAGAGCCTATCCTAGAGACGGGATGGAAAGCAGGCGGCAACCCAGGATGAGGCGCCAACCCATTGCAGGACACACTCACACCGCTGGGCAATTTGGCAACTCCAATTCACCTCAGCATGCTTTGGGACTGTGGGGGGAAACCGGAAAACCCAGAGGAAACCCCACAATGGCACGGGGAGAACATGCAGACTCCACACACATGGAGCAGGAGCGAGGACTTGAATCCAGGTGTCAGAGGTGTGAGGTGACATTCCTAACCGTTCATACGAAACTACTGTCGTATTTTGAAGCCAAAAAGTAATTCCACAATACTGTAATACAGATCTATAAATAATGCTCGAAAAGTCCACGCAAAATTCATCTTTAAGGTGTGTAATAAGTAGTTGAACTTAAGTTCCAAAACATCTCGGTGGTGTCTCTCTTACACCATTTTCAACATTTGCTTAATTTCTTATTTTAAAAAAAACGTATATATAAAACACAGCGGCTGTGTACATGCTGTTTGGATGCAAGAATCATATAATAAAGGTTTCAGTGAACAGTGACATTACGGTCATCTTCCCAAGCAGGAATCATAATGTGAAAAAGCAGAACAACTTCTTGTATTGTGCACGACATGAAACATCCGACCACTTGAAGGGGCGCGGTGCTTTTCCTCCCATTAGCAGCACCGCTGTTGGACTCACCACTTCAATGATTTTCAAAACGCCGAAGTTTGACCGCAGATACTCGTTGTCACACCTGATGCCTCCCAGGACATTCCTCGAACGCACGGGCTCCGTGGTGGGCTGGTAGGGGCTACTAGCCCCCGAAATCATAGACGTGTTGGAGGCCTCGCCATCAAACCCATCCGCCTCATCGGTATTCCTCATGATCTCCAGCCAAGTCTATGCTACCAAGACCGGACGCCGACAGACTGATCCAGACAGTCCGGATTCTCTACGTATTATATATTTTCAATCAGCGTTCAAGTTACAGCAAACAGACCCGAAACAATGCAGCCAAGCAGACTAGGATCCACGTCGGTGCTGTTCTGTAAATGTCTTTCAGCAGAATTTTTTTTTTTGCACTTCTTACAAAAACAACTCAATGCACGTGGGGTTTTAAAAAGTGGAGCATTACTTCTGGCTTGTAGTTGATGAGTCTACGCAACAGCCCTCTCTCACCAAATATTATGCCGGATGAGATCCATTACTTTTTCTTTCGGTATATAAAAAGTTTTTTAAATCCTCCGACATTTCGCCTTTCAGCCTGGTCGCTCACTTCTGCCGTTCAAGCCTGGAATATAAATGGCTATGATTTTGTTACAATCGTTCGTCTCCGCCCTGCAAAATTACGTACAAATACGGGAGCAAAAAAAAAAAAAAAAGAGGAATAAAAAGTGTTATCCAACAGCCGGGGAAGCAAAGGGATGGCGTACTGCTCAGAGGAATCCTGCCAGTCCTGGGTATGGAGTCCTGGGTCTTTCTTGAGACGGATGCGGTAGAATCGCTGGTTCTCGGCCGCCAAGAGGTAACTCTCCAGGTCCAGCAGCCCTTCGGCGCGACCCCGGGAACGGACTGCGGAGACGCGTCTGCTGCTCGGCATACAAGTGACGTGATACACAGGTGTGCACTGCTGCCGCTTTGTCACTCAGGTGCCCTCCCCCTCTGTGCGCCTCCCCCTCTGCGCGCCTCCGTTTAATTCACTCTTACCGGCGCAGACACTCGCACTGAATACAATCAATAAATAAACAGGCGAATTAAACCCGGGACCATTTTCATATGTTGCTAATGTATATAGTTTCTGTATACCAAGATGATCGCATGACATTTAAAAATGCAGGGTTCCAGTGAACTGGTCCTAACACAATTAATTGTACAAAAATGTATTGCTATACAAAATTTAATTCAAGTGCTTGATATAAATTTGTGAAATACTGCATTAAGTAATAATATCGGTGCACACTAAGTATTGGGAGACTTGAAGCAGATTTAAAATTGACGGCGCGTTTCAAATATGTCCTTAGCGAAACAAGGGCTACTTGCCTTGCTTTTCTGTTGGCACCGAACCTGCCCCGCAGCGGTGTACTCCATCCAGGAGGTACTTACATTTCTTGGGGTAGGGCCAGCAACAGGTGCTTCGTTTTAAACAGTTAATCCTTAACATTTCCATCTGGATTTAAATCAAGATCTGGATTCATACTCAATCACAAACAAATCAAGCATAATTGATTAAGAGGATGGATGCAATAAAAAAAAGATTGCAAGCATCGGCGATGAGAAGTTAATAGTTACCTATGTGTTTTTAGTTTAATTCTGACCCATCACTCTCACCTACTTAGACAAATTAATTGTTAATCTTAAAATACTACTTGCAACAATGGTCTTTGACAAAATATGACATTTATTAGGTATCACTTAAACATTCCGCGAGTGTCAATGTATTTTTCAATCTGAAATAACCAAAAACATGACATAAATGTGGTGATAGCTTAGCGAAAGAGCAGCGGGCAGCCTGTCAGCAGCCAATCAAAACGCTTCCTCTTCTCCCCACTGGCTAGCCCCACCCCACCCTATATGTACTTTCTAATGGAACCGTAATTAACCACCCATCCTTCTTCCATGGCAACTGCACAAAAATCAACCGAAACAAACACAGATTTCAAATGAAGACAAGGAGACGACTGGGGTCTGGATTCTTCTTTATTGAAGCCAGGACTGAGAGATATTTCCCTACCTTTGCCAGCGCTAAGAGCAGAACCCCACATGACTGCATAAGAATGAAGCCTCACCAAGGGAGTTTATACATATGTCTAGGACAGATATGCAGTCCTAACTGTGGACAAAGAGACCTTAAGATCCTTCATAAAAGATCAGAACTTTGAAGTGTGCGCCTCCTACGACTAAATGCATATCCTTAGGCTTATGATGCACAGAGCAGCCACTGTCAACATGGTAAACACTTTAACTGTTCCTTATACCATTTTTGTACAAATTAAAAAAAAAAAAAAAAAAAAAAAAGATTAAGTGCACACTAATTCAAGCAGCAGTTTTAACTTTTGCAGCCTGACCCGATTCTAATAGGTTACCTAGACGACGACACCACGCTGGCGGTAATATCTGAGCCTTTTTCACCAAGGCGGGGCCTGGATTGTGCTGCGGTGGGGAGCCACCTGGCTGCACTGTGGGGTCTGACACGCCTCCTGAGTGCGGTGTCACTCTCACTCGCTTCCCGACAGTTTGCAGCCAGGTGCAAAATTTTGTGGTTCCCCAATGAGAGTAAAATTCACAATCACCAGACATGGAGCAAAAACAGTGCCAAGAGCTTTAACCAGATTCAAAAGGAACAGGATCATATTTGAAATGAGAATTTCAAGTATTTTTCAAGATTCCCAAAACTTCCAATGGCCCCAGAGGCATAATTTACGGAATTTACGGAAATCTGCCCGGTGACTAAGTTACAATCCAAATGTCAATTTATTATATCAAAATGTGTATGTAAAGAGGCCTAGCCTTCCAAAACTTCCCTATGCCAATAAATAGCTCTGAGTATATCAAAACCAATGAATTACATTCCAAGTTATATTCAGCATCAGTGGTAAGTATAACTGAATCTGTAAATTTGAACAAGACCAAAAAAAAAAAAATCATGCATGTTTAGATTCTGCAGAAGTTCTGCATATGCAGTTTCCCTTAAAAAAAGCAGCTTAATTATACTTTTTCAGTAACTGCTGTTGCTTTTTGGAATGATGGGTATTGTACATCTGGGAGTATTTAACACCTGAACAGACTGTTAAATGGGTCAGTGGACAGATATCAGAACACTCTGATTCTTTGGTTCCAGGTCCTAATTCTCCACATTTTCCTTTTTCATGTTGTTCTTTAAGAAAAACCTTTTTTTTTTTTTAAAAAAAAAAAAAAAAAAAAAAAAAAGCATTTAGCTGCTGCATCAGTGTTTGAGCGGTTTTGACAACCAGGCACATACAACGTCTGGAGAGAGAGGGGAAATTAAAAAAAAAAATTAAAGTTAAATTGATCTTTCAACAATCGATTTGCAAGTCTATACAAAAAATTCCGGTAAACAAATCTGTACAAAATCAAAA
>JAABNX020000008.1:17227519-17257320 GCA_015163995.2 Mormyrus lacerda | reverse complement strand
GTGAAAGGCTGTCATACTAAATCACATGGTAGAAATGGCAGAAAGGTGGACCACAACATGAGATTTTTTCAGTTTCCCACTTGGAAAAGAGGATATGGGCAGCAGGTAGGTGAGGTAACGAAGAGGCGTCGGGTGGCCTGGGTCACGGCGGTGAGACGGAAGGAGATCACTGTCAACACAGTCTCCCTTAATGCGTGTTTGCTCTCAGCATTTTCATAAAGGCTAATAAGATGGTTTTTTGTTTGAGTAATATTAATGAATATGCATTTATTTTTTTGTCTTCTAAAGTTGGTATTTTCACATTGGTTAGCGTACGCTAGCAAGCTAGCCTCACTACGGAGGGTAGCAGAAATGGGTTAATCTGTTCGTGTTAAACTAGCGTTACGGAGTGAATGCTTTTTAAAGATAAAAGTAAACAGCAAAAGTGTAATGACACGTTTATCAGAGCATGTATGTGCATATTCGCGTGTATGGATTATAAGCCACAATGCTGGGTAAGGCTGTCACCGCGTGCTGTGCCCTTACAAACCAATGTCCAACTATAGTTTAAGTTATGAAACATTTGCAAGTACGGTTTTTATTGTTTCACATGATGTCTGGAAGGATTTGTATAAACTCATTGTATACTGAGCCTGTATTCTGCTTGCCACTTATATTTTATTTTAAATATGACCAATAAAGTTATGTCCAGTGACATTTTTGTGGTGTTCTTTGTGGTGAAATTACCAGTGTGTTTTGGTAATGAAAATTGCTTATTACCGATTACATAAAATATTACATTTTTGTGGAGGGAAAAAAAAACACTGAATATGAAATATGAAGTTTAACCAAATGTGTTTACATCCGCGATACACTCAAAATGACTGAACAGTGCAGGTTCTGTTTCTGACGCGTCGACAATACAAAATCTGCATTTTTTTGTAGTCGACGTCATCAATTACGTCGACTAATCGCTGCAGCCCTAGTTTGAAGTCGCTTTTTGGGCAGAAGGACATACATGAATTTATTAAGCATGCAATGCCGTAATTTTTATTTATTCATGCTGCACCAAGAAAAAGATTTTACCAAATATCTCAGAGTTTGTGGAGACTAGTGTTGCATGAGATACCGCCACTTAAGAGGTACGCTGGTATCGCATTTTTGAAAAGCTTTTCTCCATCACATTTCTTTAGTACCAGTACTAATTACACTATTAAAGACATCGCTAACCATCAGATCAGAACCATGGACCCGACAGTCTGAACCACTGCTGAAACTCAATTACTGCATACCCTATGTCAGATCTGTGCGCTTCAGGCATTACGAAAAAAAAAGAAAAAAGTAAAATGCTAGCTAGTTATATATGGTCTCCCTTCAAGTCATTGATTTATGCAAGAAATCTTATGATATAGCAAAACCTTACAGCAAACAGGCTAAATTAACTAGCATCCATACTTTACTTTATGGATGCTAGGTTAATGTGCTACACATTTCTAAGCAATTACATAATCAAGCATGATGCACGGAAAGGTTTTTATGTTTATTGAGCAGATGAATGGAAGAAGGCTTAAGAACCTGCGGTTACCTTTATGTGCACTTATCAGTTTGCTATTTTTCTTTTTACAGTGGAGAGTTAAGGTGATGAGATTGACCACAGCATACATACATTTTACTGTATGCTGCCGTGTTTTTTTCCCCCTTTGTTTTCATTCATCAGCACAGCAACCTCTCAAAAACCATACAATGAATCGTATCCATACTGATCCCCCTCTCCGCCCAGCCCCCAATACTCTCCTTGCACATCATTTTTATCCATACTGATCCCCCTCTCCGCCCAGCCCCCAATACTCTCCTTGCACATCATTTTTTCGCAACAGTTTCGTATCACACCCGAGCACAGCACAGAGCAATCACACTACATCCATACTGTGCCCGAGCCTGACTAATTGTGCTCTGACCTCTCTCTCCAAGTGGGCCAGGGTACGGTTAAGTGCACCGCACCCGATCACAATACAGGGCAATCATACTAGTCAAATGAACTGGACTTTGGGGGGAAAACGTACTCGGGCACAGTACAGATCTGCCAGTGTGATTATGCCCTTGGTGGCTCATAGGGAACCTCAACTCTCAGTAGGGACAGCACTCGTGCTGCAGACCACTTACCTAAGTGGTCAGAAGTTGGAGCTGAGAATGACGTCACACCCAACTTAACGACTTTCCAGTACAACTTGAAAAGCCATCGTTAGCGATACCAGCTCATAATGCCTTATGTGATGTTTTGCGCATGCAAACACTGTAGCAACATGTGCACAGATAGCGGTTGGACAGCACTGTGCATATGTCCAACTTAAAGAGACACAAATAAGACACAAGTGTTAATAAACTATACATAACTACAGCTTTCACATCTGTTAATCTAGGGCGCGGCCATCTTGAATTCTGAGATCAAAGTTGTAGAGGTTCCTCCGACTTCAGGGGGCATTCCAGTTGAAATTTCTGACTACGAACTCGGAAATTCCATATTCCCAGCTCAGATGGAATGCAGCTCAAACGATACAGCTCATACAACAGACTTCCTCACATACCTCAACCTCAGAGAAACTTATGGTTGCATGTTAAAATTAGGAACAGAATGACTATTTTATTGTATAACCAATGCCAAGCATTCATTTCCTCACACATATTCTCTTTATCTAATTAATCATTACTTGATTAATAGGTCATTCAAATATCACACAAAATCCTGATGAATCTTCTCAAACCAAAAAGTACATAGCTGCACTTTCAAACCACTGGCAACAAAGGCAATTTTAATAAATCAATAGAATAAGTGCTACTAAGAAGCACTTTGAACAATAATTGTATATTATTTCCACAAAATTGGCACTAGGGGGCAACTTCGAGCACATGCAAATTCAGCTGACAGAAGGTCATTTCGGACAGACTACAGAAGGGGTGTCAAACTCCAGTCCTGGGGGGTCGGAGCCCTGTGTAGCTTAGTTCTTTCTCTGTTCCACTACAATTGATTCAGCTCAAGAGCTGCGCTGTAATTAGCACAAGGAGTTGAATCAGGGGTGGATTTCGCTGATCATGAAAGGCATCAAAGATGCATTTTTCCCTGCATTAACAATCAACATAGACCTGAGATGATTTATGGATCCTTGGATGGCAAAGCAACAGACAGGCAAGACGTAGGCGCTGTCCTTAGCCCTACGATGCGGCAAGCATGTCATTCACACCAAACCAAACCAAGAGGGCAGTTCTAAGTGCAGCAATCCCAAAGTAAACTGTACACTCAGCAGTCAACTAATTTTTCTATAAGTTCAGCTACAGTGCAAGTGCTAAATTAGGGCAGGGCTGAAACAAGTTTTACATTTCTGGTGAGAGCTGCCAAGCTGTGGCAGGCCAGGACAGCGTACACAGACAGGGCGTTGTCAGCAGGGTGTGGGCTAATGTGACAGACTACAGGTTACATTCGCAGAGTTCAAAGACAGCGAGGGCAGGACTCACGTTTCTGTTCCATCTCTCTCATCTCCTCCGGCGGAACCCTGAGCTTGTCGATGTGGTCGCGTAGGACGCTGGCCCACTTGCGTAAGGACTCCATGACAGTCCACGGCCTGGACATGTCGGCCACCAGCACGGCCAGCGTGTCCTTTAGCGAGTCTGCTGATACAGCAAACTTTAGCAGACCTTTGTGGTAAAGGTCCCCATCCAAGATCCACACATTACAGCGTGTCAGATCTGCAGAGGAGAAACATAACAGAGACAGATCAGCATCTGCATTTAATGTCCAGGTTAACGTTACCTCTTCAGTGGGGTGGACATTATGGTGCTCAAACCAAACTCAGCCCCCTCAGGCAGTGCAAGACCCATCTTCGTGAGCTTCAAAGCGAAAGAGTTATTCTTTATGAAGAACACAGATACTTACCATCTCTGTCTTCATCATGGACACTCAGGTACAGATATTCAAGCCCCCTCCCTTTTTTAATATGTTCAATCCCTTGCAGCTTCGCCATGATCGTCGTCTTACCCGAACCATCTTCCCCTGGGGAATTGAAAGATACGCATGCCAGTAAAAATCATGTCACGGCACGGTGTCCTCTCTGGGAATTATAATGTAATGCAGATATTCATTGATCAGTTGTGCAGAATTCCACCTGAGAATTGCTTGGGTGCAAAACATCCGCACATTTTTATATCAAGGAAACTTAAAATAAGAATGAATACCACCTTCGGGGGCAACTAGCAGGAAAATGGAAATGCACAGCGATCAAAAGAAACTCGCTGCAAGGCCATGAAAAAGAGCATTTGCTATATTTGGCCAGTGACTGATGCTCACCCCTGTTTACTGTACGTCACGTGGGAGTCATTCTACATTGTTAATAAACAGGCAAAAATGCATCAGGATTCTAACACGCTGCACATTATTTTCAAAAGCCTCTTCAAATCCTGTGCCGGGGTGTCTTCATTGTAAGCGGGCTTGTCTTCAGACAGATCAGGGATCTGGTTTCAAGCACCAAAAGGATATTTATTTATATTTTTGGAACATTTGTGAAGAACAGACCTCAGTCAACACACAGAGGGCCTGTCACAGATTTAAGAATTTAAAATGAACCCCTGTTAGCGCAGAGCCTTCATTAAAACATGCATGTGTAAACACGGAAAGACACTATACCACACTAATACGGTTATGCTTTCAGCATCAGACACCGCAACAGAATGCATAAACGGGCAGTGAAGTATACAGGAGTTACACTCACCGAAAACTAGTATGTTTTTCCCAGATGGCAACTTGGAACTGGACCTGGTGGAGACTTCGCTGAGAATAGAGGACCTAAGGGAAACGTGATCAGTACCTCATCATGACAGTCAACATAATGCACGGTAATCACCAACGTTGTACTTCCTACAATTCTGACCAGTCTAGGTGGTTAGAAGATGGGTGGACAGTTCTATAATAATTTGCAGCTGCATAAAAACACTGTGGCAGTGACATATTTTTAATTGTTTGATGTATATATGTAATCGTTAAGACAGCTATACACTCACCGTACATGATTTCATATCTTGCCTGCTCATCTTACAAATCAAAGACAGGCACAGACAATGTGGATCTACGGCTTCCACGTCATAACAACGTGCAAGTCATGGCTCTGACAGCCAAGCTGACATAGAGGGTTATCACACAGTAACGCTAAATCAATGCATCTGATAATTAGTACTGCGAAGAGGTTATCAGATGTTGGGGGAATCAATGACATGAGTTGTTTTGTATTTTATAGCCACGTGCTGGCTAATAAGATGGGAACGCTTGTGGAAGTAACGATCTGAGTTTTTCTACTGCTCTAAATGGGACTCCGGGACCACTGCACTGTTGGCACCATCCTTTCCAGACAGCTACCGTTAAAGAGATTAATTAAATCCAGCCATCAAACGCATAACAAAAAAAACCCGAGACCGTGACACTTCGAGGTCTGCATACAGTTCATAAGCTCCCACCATATATTTATTTTAAAACGAATGACCTGTACATATCCAGACCATTTTTAAACAGCCTGCCAAATAGTTTGTAGCAACACAACCTTTGTTTGTTGGCTACCGTTTGGCAGACCCTCCCAAGCCGGCACTTGAGAGGAAATGCCATGCAGCCAAGAGTGACAAAAGTGAAACAGTTACATTGTTCACGATAAAAGAAATATGCAGCGCCTCAGCTAATTATTCTGACTTGCCATAGGTTCTGTCCTTCTTCTTCTTCATTATTTTCCAGGGTGTCACCAGCCCCGGGCGCGCTCAGGAGCTTCTTCTCCAGTACAGGAGCCATTTTGTTTCTGCAACCACAAAAAGAGGTGTCACCAAGGTGCCTTGGGGCCCCAGAGGAATTTGGGTCAGTGGCTAAATAAAATCATCCCGGAATATAAACGTGCAACACATGCGATTAATTTGACGGCGCCAAATTTGTCGAATCGCTTTGCTGCTTTTTAAAATTAAACTGTGTTGTTGTATTTTGGTCAGGCATTGCGATAGACACCTCGATTCGCTGGCCTTAGGATGATATCATCCCAAGAAGCCAACGCAACCGCCCAAGATGAGGCGGCTAAACACTGTTGAAAAAAAAATTGAGGAAGCCACATGGACCTCACCCTGATATAACAACACTGAGGACATCTGGTGGTCAAATCGGGAATTGAACTCTGATCTCATCTTCGCAAGGGTGGGGCTCAAATGGGAGTGGTTGACTGTCAGAGACTTTTTAGAATCCCAAATATGTACCGAAATACAACAGCGTACGTATAATAATAATAATAATAATAATAATAATAATAACCACTTAAATGCCACCAATAACCTATATCCTGACAGTAACCATTTAATATTTAGATTTTGAAATTGCGTGTTAGCATATAAGACTTACCATTATAAAGACGTTTGTGTGACACTGAAGGCTGTTTTTTTTTCAACAGAACGGTATTTTAATCAGGGGCAACGGACAGCTAGGAATAAGTTAGAACAATTCCAAAGGGTCCCGATTGACTGTGGCCCTAACATATTTGGAGCACAATCTGAGTGATCTGGGATGGTATAATATCCTTTCATGGGGCCTAAAATCTTTATTGGCACCACTGATTTTAATACATACTTAGCTATTTGATTTCTTTGATTTAGCTTAGCTAGATAATGCAGTTCAGGGACATGAATTCTTTCCAATTAAAATCTTGTTTCCTAGCATCATTGATCCCATACCAAAACCTCTGAATCTGACATTAACTGTCCTCTTTGTACATTGGATTAATATTCCCTGTTTAAACTGTCAGATTTAAAATCTTTTCATGACCCAAAATAAGCAATGTAAAGACTGCTATGTCTTTTCAACATCAGCGATTTTATAAAGGGACTGTACCCCTTCATCATCAGATGAAAATGCTATTTGACCATAAAAGTTGGCGGTAAAGTTAGAAGTAATGGTGAAATGGGTCCAAAAAATTTGCCATATGATTGGATCGGTAGGGGGGTCTAACATCTCCGATGGGCCCCCTCCCGGCAAGCGAGAAAAGCCTCTGCACAACACTGATCTGGGTGAATGACTGGTTGGGCTCTCTCACCTTGCACCCCCTGAGCGAGAAACCTAGTGCTGCTTGCGCCTTTCGCCTATCATGCTTTATACATCTTTGCTCTATTAGGTTAACCCACAAAACCTATGGTCTAGGACACCCCCATTCCCACACCCAGCTCTGCTTTATCCACTCCTTCACATCCTCACCTCCCTTATGGTAGAACACATTGCCACAGAGATAAATGTACAGACTGAGGAGTTTTCCCATGTAAACCTCAGCCCTTAAAGCCATAAGGTGGCTGTCCTTTTACAGCTGAATCAATGTTTATGGCATACATTTCCAAACATTGATGTGGCTATGTAGTGTTACAGAGGCTGTCTGTATATGTTCCTGTGATGGGAAGGTCGCTGGTTTCAGTCCTATAGTTGGCAGAGTGATTTTACCATTGAGCCTTGAGCAAGGTGCTTAATCCCCTGTTGCTTCAGGAACTGGCAGATCCTGCTGTCTCAATCGTATGCCGCTTTGGATAAAAGCATCTGCTAAATGAATAAATGCCACTTTTATTAAAGATAGCTGTACAAATATCTGTAACAATAGCCAGACATCTAGTGATTGGTAGATCATTATCAAGGACTCTTTTAATAATTTCCAGAAGTATTAACGAATCTGCCAGTAGACCTGATGAATGGATTGGATAGACAATGTATGTGAGTTTGACACTATATCACCATCTGGTGATATGACTGATTTTTGCCTCGGAAATCGGAGATAACGCAGATACTGACGCTTTGGGAAGTGCTGATGCGTAATAAGTCATAACATGCCTTTCGTCTTCCCACAGACAATATATCTATTTTTGTCTGTGTGGTTTATTTTCACACAATGATTATAGCATAATCTAGTAATTTGGATGCAACACAAAGGCCAGTTGAGTAGTACAGTGATGAGCACTGCTGTTTCCTACATACAAAGTCCAGAGTTTAAACCCTGTATGTATGCACATTCTCCATGTTTGTTTTTTCTTAAATTCAGTTAGGTGAACTAGTGTCTCTAATTTTATCATATTGTGTGACAGTGTGACAGGATTGCCATATCCCTATTCTGCATGATGTTAATTAAAAACGTGACCACAGTAAGCACAGAGGAGATACTCAGATACTCAGTACATCAAAATACTAACTGCAGTTGTACCCTTTAACCTGATTTTAAACAGCTAGTTGTTGATCCAGCTCTTGTGATATGGACAGTCTTGCCTCCAAAACTTCCATAATCTGTAAGGTCAGAAACACATAAAATAACTTTTGACATGTATCATTTACTCAGCTCACAAATAACTTAATCCTTTTGTTATATGTATAAAGCTAGGAGACTAGTAAATGGGACTTGAAACTCATGTTGCAGAAGATAATTCATCTTAGTCTGGGACAATTAGCATATGAAAAAGAAAAGCAGAGCCTGAATGAGGTTTGTAATTAACGCTAATATTGGTGGCAGACACTTTGTCACACCTGGCCCGCATTTTAAATGCAGGATCGGCTGACGGTGCAGCTGACAGATGACATATCCCCCATCATTACAGTTCCTTAGGGCGCTGCCATTTGGCTGTGGGTTTCCATGGTTACTGGCTTAAGGTTGGTAGCAATGTCTCCTGGGACGTGACAGCAAGGACAAAATTTCAAGTCACGCCAGTATGCGTGTAACTTGACCATCCAGTAGATTCCCAGGGGCAAAAAGAAGACCAGTATGACACTGAAACAAAAATAGTAGATTAAGAAGCGTCAGTGGAATTTAAATGCTGCTCTCCTTTGTTTTTGTTTTTTTTTTGGTATGCAATTAACTTCAGAAATAACACAGCAGTAGCTGAAAATGACCAGCTTTGCATGTGCAGATGAATATGTGCCCAAAGACCTTCACAAGTCGCCAATCCATGCAGATTTTTGACCAGAGATTGCATGAAGACCTGGGTTATAGTGCATATTACATTTTATCAGTGCCCTTGCAATTTATTTTCCATTTCTCCCTGGCAATTACAATTTTGTCTTGACGCCCCGAGCCAGTTTGCCAGACAGCAGTTCACAGTTGAAAGGTTACGAATCCGGAACCTTCACTGTGGAACATCAAGCCAGAAAGTAATGTAAACGCAGGTACCTGAGAGCATTTGATCAGGGCCCCGAGACTCCTGCTTGTCTACATCAGTACCCGTATATAGGGAATAATTTTACACACACAATAAAAAGGATTCCAAAGTTCAGCTGAAGAAATACCATAGATTGGTGCCATTTCATTCACAATAGATGGGTCACTGGTTGCAGTATAACATAAGAGAGGGTTAATTCATTCATTAATTGATAAATAGATGGTACAGATGCTCTCCATAATGAGGACATGTAACAAAATAGCACGTCTTCTTCGTGCACAATAACGACATTAGAACATCGTTTTTGGGAAAATACTCATTTTTGTCTGACAAGCACCCGTTAGTATTTTTGTTTCTAAATTAACATCTCGTGTTTTTCTGTACTATATTTATGACAAAATTAGCTTTTTTTTAAAAAAAAAAAAAAAAAAAAAAAAAAAGTAGTACACGGTTTATTACGGAAATCGAACCCGAACTAAGGAAAGTGTATCTCCACAGGACTAACGCTAGAGGCCACTCTTTAAAAGGTTTCCTTCCAGGTTCACATTTATTAGAACTCTCACTTTGTTCTAATGAATTATTTAACATTCCTTAATTTTTGTTTAAAATTTAAGCCTAAAAATTCAATCTAAAGCACAATATATCCAAACAGCAGAACAACATAGCCATTGTGTAGTCCAAGTATTGACAGTTTTTTTATTTTTTTTTTTACAAATTTTAATAAAACCGTAACATTTGTCAATAATAATCATTAACTCCTATGTGATCAGCAGACCATGAGGACCAACCCATCAGTATGGTGATTACAATTCTCTGAAACGCAGCAAGTTGCTGAATTTTAGATTTAATTTTTCCCCATATTATTCTTCTACAAATAACAAATATTTATTAATTATTGTCGATAAGTAACCTAGTTGGAAAATTGTCACTTATCAGGTGCCGCAATCAGGGGCGGTGGTGTAAGTTTAGTCTTATATTTGCATTCTACGCAATCATCATAAAACAGTCCAAGCTACTTTTCTTACACAACGCTATAAACAAACAAATCAAATAGAATATGACCGGATTTCACCAATTTTGTACTAGCAGAGCTGGTAACTGGTAACAGAAGTCATACAACTTACATTTGCCGGAAATACGATTATAAAAACAAAACTGAAAATGCTAAACAAGAACAAAT
The DNA here is from genome assembly GCA_015163995.2 of Mormyrus lacerda. Taxonomy (NCBI): domain Eukaryota; kingdom Metazoa; phylum Chordata; class Actinopteri; order Osteoglossiformes; family Mormyridae; genus Mormyrus; species Mormyrus lacerda. The sequence continues at coordinate 17,246,972 of JAABNX020000008.1, read as the reverse complement.
TGATATTTCTCGGAAAAAGAACACATGATTAAATACCTCAGTTGTGCCGTCAGAGTTTTCTACCTACATAGTAGGCCTATATTTTTCTGTGAGACATTAGTCATATTTTTCGTCCTCATGTGCTACCTTTTTATTTCAAATGGGTACGGAACTAGTGAACATTACTAGTAAACACCTTCAGTTTTTTTCATAGAAAACATTGAATTTTCACACCACGTTTTGTGGCGCTTACAAAGAGGCGCAAGGCAGTGTTAAGAAAGTTCGAATTAAAATTAATTCGCTTTACTTGGAAGTCAAAGGAAAATTGTTGCTATAGTGACCGTTTAATGGAGTGGGGGGTAAGAGGGGCATTCTTCCTTAAAGGAATAAACCCCGTTTCATTTAGAGAAATATGCAGTACGGAGAGGAAGGGGAGGGAAACTGAGAGGCCAGTGGGCAGGACCGCTTCTGATTGCGACAGATGTCTTACAAAAAGCACGTTTAAGAGGAGGAGGGGGTACTTTGCTGGGTTAAAAAAAACGCAGTCCCACATCATACCTCGGGGAGTGCGAAAAACAGGGAGAAGCTGTCAGTACCCAACCTGATCTTAGCTCAGTTTGTGCTCAGCCTTGGAAGGTGGTGGACCAGACCTTCGACTTTCCTTGCCGACTGAATCCATCGCATAAGCAAGCCAGGTTTGTCCATCATTCGACATGCATTTCAAATTAAAGTGAAAAATGTATTTGCTTAAACCCGCTTTTAAACTATAGTGTTACAATGAAGGAACGAAAGAAACTGCAGAAATTTAATTTAGAGCTTGGGCGAGCAGCCCTTTGTTCTTGATCAGTACATAGACATCTTTTTAAAAACCAATTACTATTTTTACCAATAGTGCAATGTAAAAACCTAAACAGTAATACCGAATATTGTTTAATTTTTATCGTATGGAAAGAGAATATATATTTTTTTACATGATTAAAACGATTCACTGACACTTTTCTGAATGAAGTAATATTTCATTAGGATATACTGCATCCTGTAAGATATATAATTACTAATTTTAACATGCTGAAATCTTAACGGTGTATTTATGTATAGGCATTGATAAAGTATCGTTAAATGGATAATATTTCGAATTTGTCTTAATTAACGAGCGTGTGACCATGATAAAGTGTAGCGCTTATTGTATGAACCATGCTTCTGAAATATAAGAATAGAGGAACAGTTTGGGGTCTCAGGATGACTGCAAATGAACCGTGCACATGGCTATAACCGGCTAGCTTGTGAAGTGTCTTTTTTTCTCCGTGCATTGGCCTCCGTGCGAATACTTTTGAAGTAGTCAAACGTATTGCTTGTCTAGCAATGTTTCCGCACAATATTCCCTTTTATGCGGCCAAGTTTTAAACTGCTAATGCTTTTGGAGCATTTGGTAGCCGGTGTACGTGTTCCTAAACAATAAAATCCGGGAGGGGCAGCAGTGGGTGTTGGGTGGGGGCTGGTTGGTGCTAAAGACGTGCTGGCGTTTTTTTCTTTTTAACAGATCTTATTTATTTATATCACCCATGTTGTTACTTCTGGTTAGAGTAAGTGTTGATTCAGCAGTATTGGTAGGTAATTCTGAAATTAATTCCTCTTTTGATGATTGTACAGCAGGAGATCACTTTCGGGAGGCGTACCACACTACTGAAGACAGAGCCAGACCTCGGTCCCAGGACTGTGCAGTTGTATTTTAATACATATTTTTTTAGCAATTGTCACCATTTCACGGATAAATTATTGTTGACTTAGATTAAATCGATTTATGCTACTGCGTTGAAATCCATCCAATTACTTAATTGAAATTCTTTTTGTATGTAAAAAATGCACAGGCACGTGAAAACCGGTTGCGTTGAGTTACTAAAGCTGCTTTTGCTGTTACCGCATGATATAAATCCTGTGACGCTCAGCAACTCAATTGCCCCGGTGCAGCACTATGGACAGCGCCCATTGTAATCAGGCCGGCTTCTTAATGCGGATCGCACCTCACACGTGACGACAAATTGATTTTTGGAGCATCATGATCATGCGTCATACTGGGTGCTACCCTTTGGCATTTGGATCTTCGACACAATCCACTTCTCCTGACGTGTTCACGTGGTTTTTCCATATATTTTAAAGCGCTTACTAGAAAACCCTTGTCCTTTGTACTTAACCGTTTTCTGGCATGTAATTGTAGAATAACTACTGCACCACATTATGTAGCTAAGGGAGGTCTCAAACATGCAACATAGTATTTACCATTTTAAATGATCTTGTGACTGTGTGCTGTTTTTTCAGATAAATTCATCCATATGTCCAGATAGATTGTTGGGCCATTAATTTATTTCTAGACAAATGTCATTCGGAAGGCTTGAAATAGGTTGTATGTACCAGTTAATTTTCCTAGAAGCCCTTTGGCTGTATGGTATGTACTGGATTATGTGATGTCCTACAGTGCAGTATTCATCTAGGTTCCCATGGTTCCCATAAACCCCTTGTAGAACATGGCTGACAATCTCCAAAATGAAAATAATATTCCAGGGTGGGCTGTCCTTAAACAGTGGGCTATGGCAGCGGGCCAGCACAGCATTTTCTGAATTCCGCTTTGCTATTTGAATGATCTTGTACTGCTGTGTATCAAACCAAATATCCATCAAGTTATTCTTGTTCCATTTGCCTTTCTCGTGAGGGAAAGCCTTGTCACCATTACTAATTGTAGCTTAATTATTATAGGACACACCATGGGAGGCAAGCTAAGTAAGAAAAAGAAAGGGTATGACGTCAACGAGACAAAAGAGAAGCAAGATGGGGACGCCCACAACATTGAGACCAAGTCTGCAACCCAACTATCAGAGCAGGTAGATGGCACAGTTGGGACTGAAAAGCAAGCCACAGAGGACAATTCTGCTGAGCCCACAGTGGAGGCTTCTACGGTCTCCCAAGAGGTTGTGCCGTCCCAGGCTCCGGCAACTGAAGGCACCCAAACAGAAACGGATGCAGCTCAAGAGAAAACAGAGGCAGTGACGAAGGAAGCAACTCCATCAGTTCCCGTCGAAACACAAAAGCCAGAAGGACCATCCAGTGGATCAGAGCCGCAAGTAAGCTTGGAAGCCCCTGCGTTGAAAAAGGCCAATGAACCAAAAGTAACCGAGGAGGTGGTCACCCCTTCTCCCCAAGCCCCTGAAGCCATTCAGGAGAATCCTGCTCCCATCATATCGCCTCCTCCTGCTGATGTTGTAGTTGAGCCGGTTTCTAAGGAATTGGACACAAAGCCTCCAGTGACTGCACCTGAGGCAAGTGCTCAAGTCAAAGAAGCTACTGCTGAAACGACAGTGATACCAGAACCCACCGTACAAACAGAAGCAGTTATTCTGGCAGAAGAATGTACTGCTGTGACAAATGAAGTGGCCACAGGAACCAAGCCCACCACAGAGTCAGAGACAGTCCTTCCAGAAGAGGCAACGGTCACAGAGATGGTGGTACACTCTCCCAAAACAGAATCCACCACTATGGCAGAGACAGTCATGCCATCAGAACCAGATACCACTGAGAGGGAAGTGAGTACAACACAGGAATCCACCAGCAACTCAGAGACTGTTATTCCATTAGAACAAGTTTCTACTGCGGAAGTCACCACTGAGATAGAGACTATTACTCCATCAGAAAATGCTGCAGGAAAAACTGTGGATGTGACCACAGTACAGAAATGCACTGTGATCCCATCTGAAGAAGCTCCTGTTGAAACTGCGGATCAGAAACCCACTGCAGAGACCATCATTCCGTCAGACGCTCTCGAGACTCGACAAGAACCTGTTATTTGCGAGAGTACAGAATCTCTTGCAAACACAGTGGAAGAACATGTTACGCATACTGAAATCCTGGAACCAACACAGGTTCCTCCACCTCTGCCAGAGGAACTCCGTGAAGTCACAACAGAGGAGGATAAAACAGCTGAATCCATTGAAACAAAACTAGAGGCAGAGGTCAAAGTCAAATCTGACGACGGTTTTGTGGGTTCAGAGCCTGAAGATGTTGAGACAAGTTCACAAGCAGATGTGCCAAGTATTGCTCTAAATTCAGAAAACGCAGAAGCTGCAGTGACAGAGGCTGTTCCCGAGATAGTTATTTCTGAGTCAATTTCTACCAATGAATTCCCAAGTGATGAGGTGAAAGAGAGTGTGGCTGAGAAAGAGCTCATGGAAAGTGCAGCAGAGGGACATAACCGAGAACCTGCTGTCCCGTCTGTGGTGCCAGAAATGAACACTCAAGTGGAAGCACCTGAAGATGTGCCAACAAGTGACTGTGGTACAGCTCTGGTTGAGGAGTTAAAAGTGGAGAATGGAGAGCATGAGGTTCTCACACCTGAGCTGAATGGGGAGACTAAAGCTATTAAATCAGCAGTTGAGACGTCACAAAATGAGGAATGTGTCAATGGAACCAGCTCACCGGATGGACCCCCCAAAGAGGAGCATGTAAAAGACATCTGTGACCTGAAGAAGGACTTGACTGCTGACACTGAGGTCCCCACAGTCATCGGAGACATGGCTTCAGCCATAAACGCAACAATGAATGAGGTTGACTTAGTCTGAAGAACTGACACAAACATAAATGTTGATGACATGCATATTTCAAGGTGGCACTAGCTACTTAATGGATCATGGAAATGCCTGCAATAGCTGAGCTGAAGAATTTTTGGGCCGACAAAAAAATGAAAGAAATGTTCCAGGGTCTGCAGTTTATGAATAACAAGCAGAATGACTGACAAGCAGAACAGCACAGCAGAAAATGACGTTACATAATTGGGACAGTAGCCCGTTAAATAACTAAACGACTAACAAATGTAATTGTGCTGCAACTAGACTTTCACATATTCTTACTTTAACTGTTTAAAATGACGTGCTGTGGAACGACTGGTAATGGAATGCTCATTTTAATGAAATCACTTGGTCTCTAAGAATAAAAAATTTTTACCTTAAAAATGTGCATTCAGTGACTAGTGACTTCACTTTAGAACACATTTTATAAGCAGATATTGGAAGCTAGCATATTTACCCTTAAGGCACAATTACAGCAACAAACCAACCCTACCCAACTGACTGCGTCTCAAAAACACTGAAATAAAAATCTATCATTTACATACTTCATACAATCCTTATACCAAAACATGATTTAGTGCTATCCTCAATGATTTTTCATAAGAATAAATGGTTGAACTTATTATTTTCTTATATATCTATTATTTTGCTGCAGCAAAATTGCTTCACTGAAAAATCTAAATGTTTAATTGGTGAATTGTGACTTCATAGAAAAACCTATTTCTACGTCATCACACACACAACCTCCTCTTCAGACTGGTAGGGAGGGGGGAAGGGAAATACATTGTTTTGAGAAAACGGTTTATGGGGGAGGGGACAGGGTCGGAAGGACAAGCTCCTCTATGAGGTATGGGCAAACGAATGGTGAGCTCTTTCTGGTCTCCATAAATATCAGTCCCAGGGTGATGTGTCAGGCTATCAAGACATCACAGATTCAAAGAGGTAAGAAAAAGGCTTAACCCATTGCAGGACACTAATTTAATTTAAATACTTGGAAATTCAAAATTTGAACCCTAGAGTGTTTAGAAGATATTACAAGACTTTTTTGTATTGTGACTTTTTTTTTTCTTTACCTTTTTTATGTTGTAAATCAAGGTCGACAAAGTTACCATATATGGTTCCTCACCAGTATAATGAATAATTTCACACGGCTTTCTATCACTCTGCACCAGTGGGGGTGGAGGGGGGCATGGGTCCTTTCATAAACACAGTTACCCATAACAATACCCATACATTTGCCTGAAGGACTGATACACAAGAGCTTGAATCCCTTCAAAAATAGAAAGGTGGTATCCAAAGCAGGCGAACATTTGTCTCAAAAGAACATCTATATCCCTGTGCTTGCCTGTGTATCAAGCTTCTCTGGACACAAAGCCATAAATATTAGTGGAGGGTTTAGAGGGGAGGGGACAGTGACGTAGATTAATGAGAGAAGAACGTCCCACTCAGCCCCCCACAAGGACGCAGGAATAACTACTCGTCTTCAAGGGCTTGGACAAGCATGGTAAATATTACGATCATTGCCATTCCATTTCAGACGCTAATTATTGAAATCACTCAAGTCCAAATGAGATAACCTTCTGGGGAAATGAGTGACAAATGAATCAGCAGTATGCACTGATGAAGCACCAGGCACCAAATATGCAAAAGTTAAAGACAGTGAAACGGTACCTTACACCCATCATCTGACATAAAGTCTATTAAGTAAGCAGTGTCTGACCACAGATGCAATTTGTGTAGCTGTTGAACCTAAGAACAACCTTTTTCACATTTATTTTTGAACAAGTGATCACTGAACTTCAAACATGACCATCTTATCTATGCAATTTTTGCAGTATGTAACTGTTAATATTGTCAGAAAAATAGGTTTGCCTTGAACATATTTGAGAGAAAAAAAACTACTGAATAATTACATGTTCAACTGCAGTTATTAAAGCTTTGCTTCTAGTCTTAGTTACGTGAGGCATCCACAGCCAGCTGTTGAGCATTCTGAAAAAGATCAAAGAACAATCAGTGCTACACTACCTATAAAACTTACATTTAAAAACATCTCAAGCAGCAACAAAAACCAGCATATTTAGCCACTTGGTCATATTTAGAAAAGCTTCATGTTAATTCTATCTGACATGCTTTATGAATTTTTGGTGAGGGAAGCATGAAAAAATCATGAAAGGCTCCAATGATTATGCAATCAATGGCCCTAGTTAAAACTAAATATTAATTTTTAATCAGTCTTTCCTTGTGTTAAAACTTACTTTGAAACAACAACAAAAAATAGAAAGGGACACAGATGGGAATCTTGCCTGCAAGCGACGGTATTTTTTTGCCAAATCCACGTTGGTTCTCCCATCCTGGAAGGGGTAGGACCACAGTATGGAGTTCCAAGAGGGTCCTAGCCTCCTCACTCCATCCATTAGGTACTGGACTTCCTCCACCGTGAAGTCCTTCCTCTCTCTACGTTGAGGACACACAGTCCGTGGGACCTTGAAGGTAGCAGAGTCACGCTTCATTTAAGGTGCCCTCACCAGTGCGCCTGCGATAGTACAGCCCCGTGTCTTGTTTCACACTTAACTTTATTTTACTGGCAACAGCAAACCAGCTCTGGTGGCCCTTATATTTCACATGATTATTTTATAACTGAATTACGTGCAGTTGGGTTGCTTTCTTTCTTAAACAGAACATATTTACCCAGTATGTGTTCCCAGACTCTCGCTCCAAGTCTTTCTTGACGGAAGACAAGTGCTCCTGGTTTACCCGCTTATCTGTGCCAAAAAAGAAGTGTACGACGTGACAACCAAATGAAAAAAAAATACATCTATATTAAAGATGCTTTCCCCCTCCTCACCCCACCCCCAAGCCCTGGGCTAATGGGTATCAGCTGGCTACAAGCCAATTGGATCATTCATTATTTATGCAGAGGGGTCAGGCTATTGGCTACAGATACAGTTGAGATTTTGTTGCTGTCATCCTAATGGCTTTTTTGTAACAAAGAAATTCCCCCCCCATTTGCATTCATCCAAGCTAAACAGATATTACCATACCTTCTCAAAAGCCAACAGACACTCAGGGAAGGTGAATTTTAAGTAATATTTTCAATAATGAAGCCTTTCGTTGCATTTTTTACTATACACTGCCATCCAGCCACATTTGCAGGAGAAGCTCACCCTCGGAGAAACGTGGTTGACTCACTAGGCGTTTCGGCGCCGACAATGAGCGAAGACTACGGGTGCCAATTAGGGAGCAAAGGCAGTTAAGATCCATATTGATTTCTGGGTTACTTTAATAGCCACACGCGGCCTGTGGCTTTCCTTTACATAATGCATTTATTGTCGGAACCTGTGGTGTAGAGCTGTGCGCGCCCTCAAAGGACAGCACCCCCATGAGGGTGATCTTGGTGTCCGTGGCACCGAGAGCAGCCCTTTGGAAGGGCACCCAACCCCCACCTCCCCAACCATCAGCACAGAGGGAGCAGAAGGAGAAAAACTGAATTTAACAGACAGTCAATCATTCCGGGCCGTTATTTCAAGTCAGGCAGACAGTAAAAGACCCAGAGGGTTTGTAAAGATGTGGTCTTCCATCTTTTCAGAGCACACAAACAGGTTACAGAGTGAGGAGCTTTGTTAACTGCAAAAAGCCAGCTGCATTATACATTTTGTTTTGACGAACCGGCTCCATTTACCGGTTCCACGAAGCATGGCTGAGACGAATGACCACAGCAAATTCATAGGTTAAAGGCAGAGACGATTCACGTAAATTCTCTCTCGCCACCCGCATTATTTACCACAGCTACTATGGCTGCCTGGAGACATAAATCTGGTCAATTGTGCAAATACCCCAGGTGTGTTTGACTGATAGGCATAGATTCTCAGATTCAATATATGAATTACAACTATGGAGACCTGACCCGAAAAAAAAAAAGACAACCGACCTGCCAAGAAAAATCAATGTCATTAAAGGTTGCAATATGCTATCCTTATACAGGAGCAACATAAACAGTTTTGACAATTACCCTGAAGAAACCACATATACAATAATTTAACATTTAACTTAAGATTATACACTTATACATTATACACTAACCCTTTCACATTCATGGTTTCAGTCATTCGTGAGCTGGCCATCATCAATAACACAAATATTTTTGGAGCTGGTCAAAAGATCACAGAAATTTGCCACCGAAAACATTACTGATAATGATTTGGAACACATACAATCATATCGAATGTAAATATTAGCAATACATAATACTTAGTGTAAGTGTGTACAATATCTTTCACATGAGTTCAATTGTCTTCAATTGTCTCGGCGACCAGCCTCCCTCACGTGGTAGCGGTCTTTGTGCCCATGACATCTCTCTCGCAACTTGTGAACTTCTAATTGCAGTTAATGTTACATTTTTAATAATGACTCCAAACTGTATTGCTCACAGTGCATACAGTAGTAACTTTGTACATTCAGGGGCATGATTTAGATGGTTAGTGCATTATACGAAAGGTCGACAGGAAATGATGAAGTAATCCGACATGCAAAGTGTACAGTACAGTACTATTTGTTTAGAAATTGGCAATAAATAGACCTTTTATATTATCGTTCAAGCTGGCCGACTGTTATAGGTTGAGGTTAGTGGGGCCCAAGATTGTTCTCGAATTTTCACTTCTGCCCCCAATCCATACGAATGTGATGGGGTTACTGTATTATCATAAAGAACTACTGTGTAAAGTAGCACGGTATATGTCAGTGCAAAGACAAAGTGTGCAAAAAGCTACAATGACAATTACAACGGCAGCACTATTCGAAACAATTTAAAACACCCTACATTACACAGGAAGTCATCAGGCTAACGTGAAGGCACCCATTCCAATAAGTGAAAAAAAGATTAACACGTGTCTCTGGTATTTTAAGTGCATGAGAAGGCAATCATCCACCTCAAGTGCACATTCGGTGACCTTGCATATTCAGAATCACAAGATGTGTCACTTAAGGCTGCTGTGCTGCGGGGGGGGGGGGATTTGGGGGGGGCTGTCGTAGTGAATTATTTATACATGAAGGCAATGGGGGTGGGTCAGAAACTGCAGCCACATAACAAGTAAGAAAAAGCTTGGGGGCAGAGAGATGAGGGCAAGGAGGAGAATGGAGGGTGTCAAGATTGGGGATGGCAACTCAGTGCTAAAACATTATGAAAGATTTGTTAAAAAAGATGCAAGAAGAAAGAACTAAGGACGGAATCCTCCGCGGACTGGGGGGTGAGTATCGTTCACGGGTGGCTAGAGCACTACCCCCAGGTACGTCTTGCCACAGCATGTGCCAGCAAATGGACTGGAGAACAGTACGGCCATTCACAGAAGGCACAGCACAGAACCCGCCCACCGTGACTATGACACTCAAGGGGGATTCTTTACTTTACAACCATAAAGACTTTTGTTTCCCAGGTGTATTTAGCTGTATTTGCTCATGTACGGACACAGAAGCTGAAAAGTGGTAAGAGATATGACAAGTATTTACAGACATTCTTGCGATCCATCTTGCTTATCTTGCCCTGCATCGCGACCCCCTGTAGCAAGTCAAGTCAAAGGGCTGTTTGTTTAGCGACTGGACGTGATGGGAAGCACAGCTGCAGCAAAAATACCTACCCGTTCCGAAGGCCCACATTCCCACAGTTCAGATGGACAGATTCTGTCATACTGAAGACATGATAAGTAGCTAACGGCTATAGCATGCAACAGAAACAAATACTAGCACCTTTGTTACACATGAGATGAACTCACTCACCCTCACCCTCTTGCATTATTAGCCCCAAAGGTATGAGCTCTCAAATCAAGTCATACAGGAAGTCATAGAGCACAGGGAATGGAGCAGAAGTTACCTTTAGTATTCTGAGATTCCTTAAGAGGAGTCAGAGATATACCTGCAAAAAAAGAAGTCCGTATGATAATTTAGAGGGAAAACAAGTTTCCCACTAGTGCGCCAAGCAGCCAGGCTGAAGTCATCTGACATACCATATCAAAATTCCTCATACACATATACTTGGTGATAATGAAACAGATTCTGATTCTGATCTTGTTTTTATCACTACAACAAGGAACCTGGACCAAGGTGTTTATTGAAAAGTGCAGATGAAGGAGAGCAAGAAATATAAAAGGAAATAAATGTAAGCTTTGTCTTTCCATGTTAATATCGGAGCATATTCTCAATTTCCAGCTTGAGCGGCTTCTTGAGAGGCCGGGTCATGTGTGTGTGAGTGGTTCGCATGTTCTCCCCATGCTATACAGGTGCCTTCCGGGGACTCCAGTTTCCTCAACCTTGGTTAACTGCCATCTATGAAATGCTTGTAATGTGCGATCACGTGCGTGACTGTTTGCGTGTATGTGTGCCTGCGATGGACTGACATCCTGTACTCGGTGCTCCCCCAGGGTTTCGTATCAGATAAGAGGTGATAAGTTGAACGGACAATAACTAAATTAACAAAGTTCCTAAATCAACAGAATAAGGTGAAATGGACATTGACAATTCCTATACATAAATTAAATACATAAGCTTTAAATATAAATGGGAACAACTTAATCGATATATATACAATAATACGTATGCTCATCAATACAAGGACTTAGCGATTCACCAGATTTCAAAATTAAGGAAGAGAAACAGAATAATATTCAGGATTAATAACACATTATTTAGTACAGGATAAATACCTTCTCAGTTTCCAATTTAAAAAAAAAAAACAGCTCAAGACAAAACATTTTTCAGCAAGACCCCTCGGTGACTTTTGTTGAAACGCTGTTTAACCAACCACAGAACATATGTTTCAGACAAGCCTGATAGGTGGCGGTGTCGGTCCAAACGGCACCACTCATACAGCGGGCCCAAGGCCTTCATGCTTCTTTCTGGGCAGGTATGTACAGCACGATAACCCGAGCCTTTCAAGGCGGACGATGGACATTACATGGAATATCTGTACTCCTCCAAGGTGTCCTTGAAGAACCCCAGTTGTTCAACGGTGTCAGGTTTGGACCTGTAAGGGCGGAGAGAAAACGGTCAACATTTGTGGAGCATGCATGGGAGGAAGAGCATATGTCCCACGAAACATGTTTTTCAACGTCGAGTCTGCGTCGAGGCCCTTCCCCAGTTGCACACAGTTCTGCCGGCTCAGGCAGAGCGGGAAGCGGTGGCTGGCGGTCGAGGTTGTCACATGTCCCCCCCCACGCGATGCCCACACAGCCATATCCATGGCGACAATGGCGTGGGCGCAGTTCCGGTTTTGGCACATTTTGGCATTGTAGATCTGTGGTTGGGCCAAATGCCGCCTATAGCATCCTATAAGAATGTCTGAAATGTCTGAAAGTCCTCAAAAGGGGTAGACCCAAGCAAGTCTGTTTCCTCAAGATGCATTTAAACCACTCTACAACAGATTTCCACCGTGAGTTTACCATATGAACCCTTTCCCCGATCTCATACACACACACACACACACACACGCACACACACACATATCAGAGGCGCTGGTAAGCTGCCTGATATGCTTTGGCTGGCGGTGCTGGCAGCAGGCTAATAGCTAATAAGATATTTCAAGGTCAGAGGGAATTTCCACAAGATTACAAGAAAGTCCACAACATTTATCCAGCAGAAGTAAATACATTTAACCAACAACAATGTTCCGTATTTCAGGCTATACTCAAGCTCTGCATATATTGTAACAAAAATGTTTGCATCTTTTAGGTAGCATGCTAACTCCCCTGATGGGACTGTAAACCTGCAGAAGAGGAGATTGTGATGACTGCCAGCTGACCCTTAACGTCCTTGTTTTAAGCTGCCCTGGGTTAATGTGCTAACAAAGATTAGTATATTGGTCTGTACCATTCGTGACAAGAGGCAGAGCAAGGGCAAAGCAGGAAGGGATGGGTGGCACGGACACACCAGGGTCTCCGCGAGGAGATCGGGTGGCACGGACACAGCAGGGTCTCTGTGAGGAGATCGGGTAGCCCCGGAGTTCCTTACGTGCGGGGTGCCTGAAAGCACCCGGCTTTTTCCTGACTAACTCCCTGATAGCCCTTTTGAAGCGACCCTCAGCCTCCAGCAGGACCATATGTCTGTCACACTTGTGCTGGCAATCGCGGAGGATCTGCGGGATGTTCCTACTGTTCGCCAGAGAGAGACTCACTGCACAGCCTGATGGGAAATAAGCAGAGAGGCCTGCCACATCTTCTAACGGCTCACATATACATAGGCATGTACAACATCCCTGAGCGGAAAAAAAAACCCTGTGTATCAGGTCTGACAGCAGGTTTATAAATCTGCTCCCCCACTGCTGTAATTCACTACTGTAAATCTGCTACTGTCTTACTGCCCCAAACAGCTGTATATTACAACACAAACTACAATATTTTAATAGGAACTATGTGGGACTTTGGCTTAAAGCTACACACTAATGTTTTTAACTTAACATCTTTGCCGGAGTAGAAATCAAACAAGCGCTAACAGGAGCGTTCTGGCTGTTCTGCCAGGTTGTGCTGACGCTAGGTTAGCCCCCCTTAGGAGGGCCGCATATGTGCCCAGGAGGCATCTCCTGAGCCTGGCTGTTCTACAAGGGGATTCTGGTGGCATCCATTGAGTGTCCCTCAAGAGAGGATGCCTCAAGTAAATTTTGCAAGGATTTGTTCCTCTGTCCCCCACTCAAACTGGTCTAGCAATGTAATGGTAATAGCAATGTAGTGCTATCATAATTAAGTATGATATCATAATTAAGAATGTTTTATAACTATGTCATTTAAGAAAATTGATGCAAATTATGTAACTTGGTGGGTGGCTCTGTTGCCTCAAACCTGTAGGGCTGGGGGTTTGAATCTCACGTCTGCTCTGTGTTTGCAGTTTGCATTTCGCCTGTGTGACTAACCAGAGCAGCGATAGGAGACCTGCTGGTTCAGTTTGGATGGAGTTTGTAGTATCGTGTTGATTTTGTCATCAAGCATCTCAGAGCACAAGGACATGTGATCTGGGAAAAGGAGATATGCCTTTAATTAGTGACACGCTCACAAATGCAACTCATGCATTCTTTAGGCATGTCACAAAGAGGATTACTATACCTTGGATGTGTGGTTTACTCTGGATTTCCTTGACGGGACCTGTTTGGCTGAAAAACAACAGCAAATAAGCCAGAAATGTCTGGACATTTTTCCACGCAGACGCATCACTTACAAATGTTATTCTCTGAGACGGTTAAATGAGGAGCAGAGTGTGTCGCCATGGCAGCACCGGACGGAAGGGACACGTGGCGAGAGGTAAAGCTGCTGCCCATTCCAGGCCTCAGGATGGCAGAGTGCAGGATGGCGGCTCGGCATTCGCATTTGGCAGCATGCATGGCCGCGTTCCCCTTTGCTCTGATGCCCATAACCCCGTGGGCAGTGGGCACCCGAAGGCGGCATACCTGCCATCAGCAAACAGGATCAGCAGCTTCCACAACCACAATTCAGCCTGGAGGGGGGCAACTGTATTTGGAAGCTACACAGGCAGCACCTACAACTATACGCCATCTGACTGTATACTATGTTTTGCGGGGGGGGCAACATTACTTCAACCGGACCCCCAAGGCACACAACCTCTCACACCTGGGCCCCCTGCACAACTGCTCCTTTAAAACTACAGCAAGAGGGCAAACCGTTAAGATTTTACCTCTGCTGTGTGACAGAGCAAGGGCCAGATCTCAGACTAGCTCATAATCCAGGCAGCTGGTCACATCCAAGTGGCGAGAATTAATAAGGGGCCACGTTCTGTCACACCGCTTGCGTCAACAATGCGTAAGACATTCCCCGGTGTTGAGACAACCATTGCTTTTTTAGTTGAGGAGCATGTGGCCAAGCAGGAGGGAAATAAAGTAAGATCACCGGAGCGATGCTGCTGTGACATGTACTGTGTGATGGCGCTGGTTCGTGGAGATACCTCATGGGGCCTTTGAGGTGGGAGACGCCTTCCTCGCGTGGCTCTGCACACAGAGACCGGGGTGGGCCCTCAGGAACCAGTCTGACCCTACACATGGAGCACAGAACACCCCCCTGTTCTGTGGAGCCTTGAGCACCAGCAGCTTGGTACCACAGCCCCGAAACAGCGCCGCCTGCGCCAGGCTGAGGCACCTGCTGCGGGGGTCCGGACCCGGTTCTGGGTCTCTGGCTGCTGGTCGGGATCTGCCGTGGGGAGGTGGCTTCAGCCTGCTCAGCGGTGCCCTGGAAGATCTGCCTCCTCACCCGACTCTGGAAAGACAGCCGCCACGGGTGACGTTAGCGGACGTGGAACCGCGCGTAGCTCCTATTGAGGATAATTACCATCAGAATAGATGCCAAAAATTATGGAGTTTGGCCGGAAGGGGCGAGAGCTGCTGCAAACAGGCGTCAGAGTAAACTGAGAAAAACACCCAGAATGGAATCCTGCCCTCCCACATTTCATTTCTGATAAACAGCTAATACAGGTTCTGACTGCACTATGGCTCACATGAAGATCAATCTGAGGTATATCTCAGAGGCTGCCAAACAGCAGGGAGCAGAAGGATGTGTGAAATTTGACGTGGCTGTGGAGGTGGAGGAGGCCCTGGAGCCGCGTTCCGCTCGGTGTCCGACCTGGGGAGAGTAAGCGGCACGTTGGCTTACCGTCTGAACCTCGTCCTGATCCCTGGCTTCAGAACAACTTATATCCTTGGGGTCTCTGGTTCCCCCATAGTTCCTGCTTCCTGTACCCTTCCGTGGGATGGCAATGGGCCTGATCGGCGTTAGCGCCACTCTCTCAGACAGACCTTCTAGACGCTCAGTAGATTTCCTCCTGGTCCCATCCTTCCGTGCTTGCACTTTCCGGTATGGGGTGCTCTCATAGAATTCGACGGGGGAAGGCACAGAGAAAGACCGGTGCCGCTTTCTTGTCCCTGCCTCTACACTCCACTGTGGTGGGGCATGCCATTTATCTGTGGAATTTCCAGGGCCCCGTTCCCCTTCAACAACACCTTCCTGGAGGACCTGCCCAGAGCAGCAGAAAGCCCAAGTCTCATCCCGCAGGTTCTAAAATTAGGATTCACGGCCTGACGTTCTTTGTTCCTTGCCAAGCTGTGTTACCCGCACGGCTTATTACACGGACGAGAACATTTGAAACCGTGGTACAGCCACACAAAAGGAAAGCGCATGCCAATAGAAAATTTTCAAAAGATTTACACTGCGGGAATTTTTTTGTGGAACTCTGTGAATGATTGAACAGAATTCAAACGTTGAGTAGAAAACTACGAAGGGAAGCTTTGTGGAGGAAAAACAAACAGAACAGCGACTTTCAAAGGTTAAACCGTAACGTGGCCTAGAGGTAACCAGCCATGTGAGGAGACGCCTCTAATCTACACATCACCTTGTGGCAGCGCCCCCTTAGCTTGGTAAGTGTTAACACCCTGATAGCCATTTAAACCTCCCCTGCTCTGGGAGCCTCACCCCAGCCAGCCCTCTCTCCAGGCGCTTGATCCTTTGCAGCATTTCTTGTGCCGACCTCTGGTAACCTTCTAGGTCGCAGACTGACGAGGCGTTCCGCTGGAGGTCGTCGGGGTCACTGGGGTCAGCCTGTGAGGGGCTGTTCCCGCCGCCTGTGCATAAGACCTTGGCTTGGAAGGGAGAAAAACAGAGTCACTAATCAGTCTGTGAGATAACAGCGTATCTCGCCTTGGCCTAGGCAGCGATCGCCCCTCAGACGCCAAGCAATGCTACATGGCGCTTGTTTAACAGCCGTTCCTGTGCTCAATGAGAAGGATTTTCCAGGTGTCAGTGCGTATTCTGTGCCAGGGCGCACACTAGAGCAGCACTCAGCTGAGGTATAAAGAGGCAGACAGAAAATATATAACGCCCTAAACCTAAGAGCCCATCTGTGACTGTAACAGCACAGCGGGAGCACCTAAGGTGTAAGTTAGAACCTTCCTGATCCTAACAGTCACAGGGACAGCACAACATGCTAACCGCCCCACTCACTCATCGGCCTGCAGGTCTGCAGCACGAAGGTGGCGCCCTTCTTCAGCTCCTCGTCCTGGGACTCAGCCAGCAGCTTTATCAGGTGGGACAGCCCTCCGCTCTGCACAAACTGGTACTGGTGGGCCTCTGCGCCGGAGAGATGACAGGTCGTCATGGAAAACGCACTGAACTATGGGAGGAAGCAGCGCGTGGAGGGAGAGATGCTCTGCATCCCAAAGCGCAGAGAGAGTGAGACAGACAAACCCTCACCCAGTCGGATCAAGAATAACTGCAGTTTATTTTTCATTAACTAATAGGAACCACTTTACAATAAGGCTCCCTTCTGCCACTTCTAAATGGTAGTAACACATTAAATACAAAAAAGCTGTTTATAATTTGTTTAAAATTGTTTATTAATGATTTACAAAGTGTTACAACCTATTTAATAACCTGATTATAAACCATCCATAAACCCTTTATAAGGGTAGTCTTACTGTAAAGTGGTACCAACTTATGTTAATATATTTTCTTTCAATATCCCCAGCCAGTCATACAAAATTACTAGTGATCGCATTGAGTGTCGTTACTCTGCTGGACACGTTGGCTGATACATTAAGACTTCTTTAAAAGTACAAAGAGCTGACAGTATATAAGATAAGCATAAAGGAATGTAACTTAATAAAAGATACAACAAAGACTTCATTATATTTTTTCATAGGTGTGACGAATGCGAATTCAGTATTCAATGCAATGAAATCAACAGAGAGACACACCCTTTAAATGAGAAGAATTATTAGAATATTCTCCCCAAAGGGATACATTAAGGGAGATTATTATAATTGACAGTAATATCCATCTGTCCATCTTCCATAATTACTAATTCATTACAGCGTCACAGGGAGCCTGGAGCCTATCCCCGGAAACTAATGACAGAGGACTACCTCGAACAGGACACCGGTCCAGCACAGGGCACACGCACAATCACACACAAAGGGCCATTCAGAGAGACCAAATGTTTCATGTTTTTAAACTGGAGGCAGAAGTACCTGGAAATACCCCACACAAGCATGAGGTGAGCAGGCAAACCCTACCAAGCCTACCCTAAAAATGCGAGGCTGCGGAGCTAACCACTGACCCAGCACGCCACCTCCCATGAATGACACGAGAACCTCATTTTTAACCTTCTGACCTAGTTTACTGCGATATAATAGTGATGTTGCACAATAAAGTTATTTTCCTGCAAAAGAACAATACTTTCTCCAGGGCTCTATGTAGTTATAATACCGAAAACACTGCTCCACATTTAGTGATGCTTCAGAAAGGGACGAAGACGATTACATGTCACGTTTTATTACAGTTCTCTCATGATGTTTTTATGGATGAGTTGCTAGGAGGAGCAGTGAAGCTGAATCTAGGCTGCGATGAAAAAACATTGCGGGCCTGTATTTTGAGCGACACGCAGCGTATAAGGACCTTCAAAGCGGCTCTTAAGATGCTCCTGCTTTACATGCCCTGGGCGAAAGAGTGATATAGAGAACGGTTAAGATAAATGCGATGGGTTAAAAAAATAAATAAATCAATGCAAATGATGCGAGCAGTGGACAGAGCACCTACCACTGGCCTGGGTGCAGTGCCCCAGCGTGAGGATGATGCAGAGCTGGTCTGCGGGATGCAGGCTGGGGCAGGACAGTAGAGCCAGGAACTGAGGGACAAGCCGCTGCTGAGCCAGGGCAGAGGCCAGAAGTGCTGGGGATAGAGACAGCGGTCACTCACGGCTGAGCTGTAAGGGCCGAAACCCCTTTTTTTAGCTACGCTAATCAGGTACAGGACATGCCGCTGGCGAGATGTGGCCCCGACGTGACCCCGCACCGGCCCACCCGCCCGACCGCTCGCTCACTGCTCTCGCTGATGCAGGCGCACAGCGCCCTCGTCATGGCGACGGCTGTTTCGCGGGCTAAGGGGTTTCTCCTGGACTCAGGCACTAGCTGTAGCAGACACCGGGCCAACGCATCGAGCCCCCCCACAGAGGCGAAGCAGACCTGGGCACAGGCTTCAGAAAAGAGGGAGCGGAGAGCATGGGAGGGAGAGACTGTAATATGTACACAACAACCAGGGTCGGCAAGGTCCCACTTTCACTGTAGCCTTTTCAAGAGTGCAACTATTTTTAGTTTTAATTATGGTGGTGGGGGGGGGAGCTGACATATGAGGTCACATTTACAAATACTAAACAACTTAAATACTATTAGAGAATTCAAATCCGGTGGTGTGAAAAATCAAACCTAAAAGAAATCATACGAGTACCTTCATTACAACAACACGCTTGCTCATCTAAAAAGCTACAGAGATATTTCAGTTCAAGCACATGTATATCAGCTCAATGTAATTAAGGAGCAAGACAGTGTAAGAACCAGTAGCCTTCAAAAGCCAATGAATCAGTGGATTCTTACACATTTTAATTAAAGCAGGTCAAACTGGATTTCTGTTTTATCTGCTTGTAATGAAGTCAAATGTTAAAAAGAAGCATCAGAGACACAGTGGGATTCCTGATAGGGTGAATCGATGCCTGTTAGAATCCCTGACACCAAACGATAAAACTAGTGCTTGTTATCTTTTGTAAACAGCACTTATTCCGCTGAAATGCATGTAACAGTCTTAACATCTTTCCGAAGATTCACAGTAAAACACTCTTTGCTTAACTGTCCTATATGGCATGTGCACAGGTACAGAGTTAGAGTGTATCAGCCCACAGAAAATGGCACTGCATCTTGGAATTGGTTAGAAGCGACTGAAAAACACTGGACAACTGCTGTTGGGTTAAACCAGCAAGCTAGAACATAAGAACTATACAAACGAGAGGAGGCCATTCGGCCCATCAAGCTCGCTTGAGGAGAACTTAACTAATAG